>JAOEHY010001232.1:0-23592 GCA_025447955.1 Psilopsiagon aurifrons
TAATAGTGTAGAGGTCTGCACTTTCAGTGCGCACAAGACAGCTGCCTGGGAGAATGGGATTATTTGTGGGGGCGCCGCGCTGCTCCTCTCGGGTGGGACGCGGCGGTGCACCCCGGCATGGCGGCCCCGCGCACCCAGCGGGCAGCCGCCCCTCAGCCGCAGCGGGGGAGCCCGGTCGTGGGCAGCATCGCCCGTGGTTGGAGCTGGTTGATTCCGCAGGAGGCACATGGAGGAACCTCCGGCAGCCTCTCTGTGCAAGGACCGTGCCCGGTGCTCCGCAGAGAGCCCGTCTCCTCACCGTGAAAGCGGGGTGTGTAGCAGCAAGGCCTCCTGTCACAGCAGCCTGCCATTTTGTCACACTCGAGCCTTCGATGATGATCTTTAATTGCAGGCCCTTAACCTTCTGCTCCCACTTGGCTGGAGACCACGGCGCTGAGCTCGATTGGTTTCCCCACTTGCAGAGTATTTGAAGTACCTCCCATGTTTCTCTCGCAGAAACACTTCATCCCGGGTGCCGTGGCCCTGGAGTGGTGCTGAAGAGCGGGCTGACTGCTGGTGCCGCAGCATCGCGTACCCCGGGAGCTGAAGTGTGTCACAAAATTGGCTGAAGTAGGTTTGCAGAGGCAGGAGAGCGACGCATAAGTACCATTATGCTCTACTTTAGGCCAGGATTGGTTATTCAGTGAGAACAGGAAGTTTTAGACTTAAAAGAGTTCTCCAAAGACATTGTAAAAATGTTTTTGAGGTAAACTTGTATGATTTCAGAGACTTAACATTTAATTTTGTGTACCTTTCTAGACTAGCAGTTTCCAACTGTCAAAGATTTTATAAGGCTGACTTAACATTAATACTCTATTGTGCACTAGTGCAAAGGACATATTTGGAGCTCTATCAGTAAATACTAGTTCTGTGTGTAGCAAAGTGCAGTACATTGCACAGAGACTGTAGCTCAGTGTGGTCCAGATCCTGCTAAACTACATACTGAACTTAAACCCCCTAGGCAATCTGTGACTTTCATTGCCAGTGTAAGTTACACATTAAAACTTGCATTTGCGACGTATTCTTAGTACAAAATAGCAACAGATGCTCCTGGCTTGTTCAGCTGTACCATCGGACAAGGTGGTGTTTTGGAAAAAGCCAATATTATATGGTGTATTTATGGTTACAGTTAACATTTTTGGGTACCCAGGAGCCAAGTGCCCCTTTTCCATGGTCATTATTACTATTTATGTGTTGTGGGTGCCTAAGGGAGCAGGCCTATGTAGTCTTACTGGAAAAACAAGTGATTCTGGTTACTGTAAAGGATGTAGCTGTGAAAAGTACATTGGTGGGGTCACTGTTACAAGTTTTAAGAGTGAGAAATGTAAACTTTCATATCTTGGTAAGTGAATTCCATAACAAGCCTGATTTTAGGACCTTGGCTTCACTGGGCCTTATCTTCAGAGACAGAAAGTTTCTGCAACTGCAGTAAACACCCTTAACAATAATTTCACCTATCCACAAATCTGCAGAATCCTAAATGCAAAAAGAATATTAAATTTTTACATGTAATAACTGCAGATTAGTCACAACTATTACGTTACTTGGAAGCAACACAAATCCAAAGCAATTATTTAAGGTTGAATATGTATTCCAGAAATTTAGGGCTGATATTTTAGTTAGATACCACATTATTCATCATCTTCAGAATCTGTGGGCTCTCAAAACCAAAGAACAGGATGCAGAATATATTCACATGATTACGCTGCTGGTGACTGTAGCCAGAGATTATACTTCTTACACATTTCTGACTCTTTTCAAGTTGCTATGTGTACTGTGCAATTATGATAGTTGAAGGGCACTGAGGAAAAAAGTTGTTACAATAATATATCCTCCTTTAGGAAATTTTAATGAGTTTTTCCGCATTAGAACAGTCATCAGCATCCAAGAGCTGTCCTGCTTTCTACTTTTGCATTATCAATATCAGCACCATCCATGCAGCTACAGTTAAAGGTCTGTCATTATTTCCATTATAAACTAATATTTTCAAGGATTTAGAACTCAAAATACAGAATTCAGTTCATTTTCATTGAATTTAAAGGAACCGCTTAGATCAGCAATCTGCAAGTTCAACCACTTTCTAATTACACCTTGACACAATAGAAGTTAGCAGCTCCATAATGGCCATTATGGTCTATTGTGTACGCAATCTCCAGTTACCACTACTGCCTGCTGCATCATCTATCTCTAACTGTAATCAAGCTTTAACACACTCCTCTGAAGGCTGTATTTCTTTCTAACAGATCAACAGTCTGCATGAAAAAAAATCTGTCATGAAAAGAACAGAGGACCTTTTTATTTTATAAGTCATATTGTGGGGGTAAACGTAATTATTGTTTGTTAGGAGTATTTTATAAAGAACATAAGGAGCTTAATGTAAGCACAATCTCTTATGCTAAAAGGTAATGTTACATAAAGAACCAAAAATCAGCCACAAAATAGCAGATAAATTGCTGGTAAGACTCTACCAGAGCATGAAAGGAAATACATGGACAACTAAAATCCTAGATCAGCAGAGAGAATTCTACCCTTGGCTGTACTAAGGAAACACAACAAACTGTTCCAATCTGTATTTTTCCACCCAGATAGAAACAGTTCAGCTGACTTTTTTTAATGAGTAAAATGTTGAATTATCTGCTCAGATTATCAGTCTGTAGTCTTGAGTAATGTCTTTTGTAATATTTAAGATGCTTAATGCTGTTTAGATGGAGCTGACTTTATTTAAAGCTCCATTACCATGTACATAAAGCATATTTGACCTTGAAGGTAGTTCAGGTTTCAGTTTTATTTCTTTCCTGTGTTTTAGAAAATCACTTTGGATGTCTTCAGAGGCTGTGTAACCAACTTCTACTGCGTATGCTTTGCATCTCCATCTTCCTATTACAGGTCCTAAACTGCAGGCCTTTCATGCCAGCAGAAGGACTGCCATCAATTTAAGTGGGTTTGGAATTAGGCCCAGAATAGATAACAATGTGAAGCAATAAGGTGCAATTTATTTGCTTATTTTTGACCTGTCCACAAAACTCTGAGTATATCAGCACTGTTGCAGTACACTTGAAAGAAAGAAAAAAAAAAAAATGTACGAGAAGGACCAAAGCCAAAAAAGCCAAAACAAATAAGTCTCAATTTAACCTCTAATGCTAGTAACTGTTTCATTTATGATACTCCATCTCATAGTTGAAACCCCCATTCTCCAGAACATGACTCCTGTTAGTCTATGAGAAAACCCAGTCTTTGTTGTGACTTGTTTTGACAGCTTTAATATAATTTTCCACCTGGCATCTGGAAAGTTTTCCATTTTCACTTTCCTACAGTGTCTCACTTTTGTTTCCAAGTATATGTCGTGTTCACACTGCACCTGTCATAGTGGTATCTATCTGCCTTAACACCGATCTGAAAACGTATATGCCTTTCATTTTGCCCTTACACCAGGGGCAATTGCTACCTTCATCACCTGTTTTGCAGTGAGATACTGCTCTACTAATAACGACAGTTGCTAACCTCCTTAACACCATTATCTGCTACAGAGGAAGGGAGAATACCTTATAATCCTCTAATTCATGGGGCCACTTTTAATGTTCAGTTTATGGAGCTGTAGTCACTAAACGATTGAAATCTTTTTGCTGTACTTACTGTTGTCAACTTGTTCTTTTAGTGTCCCACTTACACGCATGGAGCACTTCTTCAGAGACACCAAAAGCTTGAATTAAAAAAAAAAATAAATAAAGGAAAGCATGTCAGCTAACGAGCAAAATTAAATTTATATATAAATATATTATTTTGTATGCTCTTCTAAGCAACTCAAAGTTGCAGATTCGGAGTTAACTTAGTGCTTCAGTGCTGACCTGGAAGATTCTCAGGAGAAATTACGCAGTCTGAATTTCAGAAAAGATACTGATCACTTGAAAAGAAGAATATTATTAAGTATTTTTTTTTCTTTTTTGTTTTTCCCCCCAGACATCTGGTTTTGAGGTGGGAGCTGCAGTTTATTCTTGCAGACATCATTAAGGATTCAGATCTGACTTGGATTTCTTGTCTACCAAAGAGAAGACAATTCTCTTGTCCCTGTCTCCAGTCCTATAAAAGCTAGTCAGACTTCAGACCCAGCTGTCTCAGAGGCACGGTGTTGGACTGTGGCCGTTTGTGCATGGTCAGCTAGATATGGGCTGTGCTTAAGGAATGGGGAGAGTTGTGCTTTGCTCTGTCCAGTGCTCATTCTGACTCCGAAAAGGCAAATCATCTCTTAAATGCAAGTGGATCTTGTAAAAGAACCAGAGCAACTTATTTTAAGTTAAAAGGCTGAATGGTCTTAAATATTGCTCTTAAGTATTGCCTATGCTTTTAAAATCCTGCTCCATACTGTCAATGATTATAATTATATACCATGACAAAAAAAAAACAAACCCACAGAACATAAGAGCATACAGATATGGGACATATAAAAGGGGAAGTATTTAACAGGCTTATTGGAGCTGAAAGTACCAGGGATAATTGATTGCTTAGACACAACTCTGGGAAGCGTTCTAAAAATTATTAACCATAATTGCAATTTATCTATTAACTGTTTCATTTAACACCATGATGTATTTAGAAACAATTCTGCTATCCGGTAATGTACCACTGCTTGTGGCAAACAGCAGATTTGTATGCCTGAGTCTGTTTGGAAGAAGGATGTTTACCCAAGAAGCACGTTGCTTCTTCCATTTCACAAGACATTAGTATGGTTATACAGTTAACTACACCTCAGTGACTTCCACTGTTTTTGCAGAATACTCTTTAATCTGAGAGATAGCAAAGAAAGTTTTAAAGACAAACTCACCTTAGTTAGTTAGTAAAGGTTTCTGCTGCTGTGTGTGCAAGGGTCAAAGAGTTAAGTGTTTAAAAGGCCGAAAGTTTTCTTCTTGTTTTGACTAAACTGGAGGAAACGTGCTAGAGCTGTGCAAAATTTGATTGCCAAACACAAAGTGAAGATACACAGTGAGAAAAGATAGTAAAGGTTTAACCCAACTGATGTAGGAAACAAACTCCAAGGGTACCCGTGTTTCCTTGCTTTTATCACACTGTTAATCTTTAATCAGGAAAACAGTTCTGAGAACAGCTCTTCGTGCACAGATAAACAGGCACCATTGCTTGGAAGTTAATAGGATCACCAGGGAATGAGACTATTAAATCATTGTCCTAATAAATCAATGAGTTAGCTGTACAGCCCAAAGGAGTTCAAATTCTGCTTCCACGTGGATATGCAGCAAGTGCACATTAAACCTTGCAAAATCAGCAGTAAGGAGTCAGTTGGTGGGTTCAGAAGAGCCGTCACTTCCCCTGCAATTGTTTTCCAGCTCAGATAACAAATTGGCATGGATGCTAAAAGTTTCTGAGGAGCCCAAATCAAGCTTCTCAATTCAAAAATCCAAAGGAATCGAGAAATGGCTACAAAATTTAAGGGCACATTTAAAGTCATTTCACTGGCGGCAGGTGAGTGAGTCCCTGATATTTATCAGTAGAGATGCCTTCAATCTTAGTCATCCTCACATCTCCAAGATGACAAAATGCCTAGAAATAAGAATAGCAAAGTGACTTGTTTTGTGATTAATGATAATTACTCTCTTTAGAGCAGCCTCTACAAACTTACAAACCGATACTCATACCCTTCTTTTGTTCTGTCTTAAACAAGATCTCCTGGGCAGAGAGTATTTATGCTTCCCCCAAAATAACCAGATTCTGCCTCAGTGCTATTGCAGTGCAAATGCCTGAACAATACAAGGTTAACAAGCAAGTTACTTATTTTAATTGCAGAATGCCAGTTGGTTGCTAATCATTTGCACGTACTAGTTTAAGCTCATGTATAAGTTCCTTTTTACGTAAACAGTATTCATATCCATATGAATCATCCTGAATCAGTAAATTTGGAGATGGGTACAGATGGTCAGTTAACAGAAGCATGCACAGCACAGTCAGAATTCTGTCTCCCCTAAAGCGCAAGAAAAAAAGGAAGATCTCCAGGGCCCAGCTGAACCCTCGACCTCTTTGCTGAGGGTTGTTTGTAGCAATAATTGTATTTGTAGCACTTGTCTGGAAGGAACCGTTTACACTGGCAAAAAAAAAGTGCTTTTACATTGTAAAAATTCCATTACGGTCCACCCATGTTACTTCCCTCCTGTTAGATATGTGTTAAGCGTAAGTGTACAGTATGTAGGATTTCACCTGATCTGTTAACACTTACATAAGGCTTTTCCAGTAAACAGAGGATCTGTTTCAAAGGTAACTGTTTTTTTGTAATGTTGATTTTCTTACAGCCATAAGGTTCAAGAACCAGAAGGTATGTAGTGCTTGACATTGGCACGTTTGCCTTCTGACCTTTATGTGTAGCCTGGCTTTTATTTCTACACAGTCAGCTTCTCTCTTCCCGTTGTTGCTTTCAGTGTTACAAAATGCTTTAAATATTCATCAAAGCTATTTTCCTGGTAAAAAAAGTATAGAACAAATGTCACTTGAAGCAGAAATCATGGTTCAGCCCAAGTTGGTGCTTTTGTGTTACTGTCAGAGGAGAAAACAGGCTATAGTAAAAGTTCTTAATTTCAGATAAGAACATACATTGCAATAATCTAGAGAGGACCCAGCAGGGACTATCTGCGACACACATGTAAAGACAAGATAATGACCTTGCCTAATTAAACTCCTCTGGCCAGGAACTATCAACCTAGGAAGAATGCACAAGAACAGAGAGAAATGGGCATTGTCACCTCCCAGCATCCTTCCCTTGGAACAGTAAAGGCTTGGGAATGCCCATTTACATGTCCAAAGACAAAGGGGAAATCCACAGCAGAAGTGGAAACAGAAGCTAAACCTTCTGAATCTGCACCCATGCTAAGTGGTTAAAGCCATGCTTCTTTAAGGAAGCTGGCTCATGAAGGACATAGAGAACCATGTCCAGTGGGTCAGACTGCATGTAACGGAAGAATAAAAATGACGAGACAAAAGGTAAATGGAAATATTTAAATAAATGACAAAAGCACATATTCATGGTCAAGTAGACAGAGTTGTGTAACTGTGAAATGACAACTGACAGCAGAGTGCTGCTAGCAAGCAAAGGATTGCAGAGAAATAACAAATGCATGCAAAAGGAAGGAATGAAAGGAGCCAGTGTAATCTCATCCTAGAAGCAAAAGTTTAAATTCTCAAACATGCTGCCATGTCATTTCCTAAGGCCTGAGGGGGTGAAGTCTCTGTAAAAGTGCACAGTTAGCAGAATCCTAGTTACCAGCAGGAAGCCAAAGACTGCTCTTGAACAGGAGGTTGAAACATCTCCCGCTTCTGGAACCTGTGTGCAAGGATTTGTCATTTACCCCCTCCACAGGTATGAAGCAGGGAGCCCTTGACAGCTGCAAACACACACCTCTACGGGAAACAGATTTCTCTGCAGCAAGGGTTATCATTTCTATTTGCAAAGCTGAATCTCGATGCCATCTGGGCTTTGTCTCACTGAGCAGAGCAGATGCTGCAGAGGTGAAGGGAAACAGCCTTATGCTGACTGTTTTCCACTCTCTTCTGTACAGTTTGTCCCCTTCTCTCCTGGCTGTGGTTCTGCTGTTCATCCAGCAAAAAAAGAAACAAAATGCTGTAACCATGCAAAAATCATGCTCATGTTCTTACCTCAGTGCTGGTAAAGTCAGTCAGAGACCTGGTGGGCCCAAATTTTCCATATGCCTATTAGACCTTCTGCAGCAGATGAGAAGAGCTCCCAAGATCACACCTGACACATACCCAGGATTACACATACCCAGCCACTGGTCAGGTATCAGTGGCTACAGAGGCCTGTTACATTCACACTGATCCCTGATACAGGTTTTATGGAAGAGGACAGTGCTCCTTCAGTGCTCCACATTAAAGTCACAGCTCAAGAAGTAGAAACTACTTCTCAAGGTTAAATCTACATTAATCAATCCCATCTCCAGAGCTTATGAGCTGGTGCAAGAGAAGGACGAACAGTGAATAACATGCTCAGAGCCACTGATTGAGCAAATGCCCGTAATGGGGAGCTGCTTGCTGCTCTGCATATGGGGTTCTGTCTCCCACTGGAATTTCACGTGCAAATTTGGGATCCAAACTAAGTGTCTTGTGTTGCTGAGAAGCGTCACCAGCAAAGCAGGAGGTAATTAAATCCTCAGTATCCTTCATAGGCAATGCATGGGGAGGTGTCAAGGTACCTCCCTAGCCAAGATTCCAGTTTTTATTCCTTACAAGAAAAAATGGAAGAGACTCCCCTCCCCTGGTGACTATAGCAGTGTGTCAGAGCCTGTAAAAGTGAGCTTCAAAATAAAACAACAGCAACAGAATAGTTTCCTAGCCAAAGCAGAACAACAATCAAGAAACTGGTGTGCCCATGGTATATAATGTCAGCCATGGCATGCACTGTGGCATAACCAGGGCTGTCTCTAAAATACAGCTCAGAACTGGGTGCTGGAGCTGATACTAAACTAACCATCAAAGGCTGGTGACTTTCTTCAGAGACCATAAACATGCACTAATGCATGTAATGCATGTTCCCATCTGCTGAGATTTACTTCCATTTGTTTTGAGAAATTTTAATATGTCTGTTGTCAAGAGGAAAATGCTGGACAGACTAATGAAATCATAGTCTAATCATGCTAAATCTAGGTATTGTTTTCTCCTTTGTCATTCCTCAACCATCAGAAAAGCCATTTAATAGAACAGAATAGTTAGGGTTGAAAAGGACCTTAAGATCATCCAGTTCCAACCCCCTGCCATGCAGGAACATCTCCCACTAAAACATGTCACCCAAGGCTCTGTCCAGCCTGGCCTTGAACACCACAGGGATGGAGCATTCACAACTTCCCTGGGCAACCCATTCCAGTGCCTCATCACCCTTACAGTAAAGAACTTCCTCCTCATATCCAATCTAAACTTCCCCTGTTTAAGTTTGAACCCATTACTCCTTGTCCTATCACTCCAGTCTTTAATGAAGAGTCCCTCCCCAGCATCCCTATAGCCCCCCTTCAGATACTGAAGGCTGCCCTGAGGTCTAACTTTGAAAACAGGCAAAAATGTTACATCACCTTAGTGATCCACAAACATTTTATCTTGCAGTCTGCCCAAGACAAATACTCTTATCATTTTGGGTAGGAAAGGAGGAGGTAAGAAAAGCACTGTGCTCCCAGTTTGCTGCTACCTGCTCTGCCTGGTCACAGAGGTTCAATCTCATTGTTCACATGGTGCACAAGGAGGGGAGCATGCAGCACGTGTGGCCAGAGCCCAGAACCTCCTGCAGCTGGGTCAGTGCTGAAGAACTGCCTGCAAGAAAAGGGTCTGTGAAGCGGAAATACCACACGGGGCTGTTCAGGGTCTGGAATAAACACTTGGCTCAGTCACACTCTTTTGCAACTGCAGGCAATTTGCATGGGTCATGTTTTCTTCTGGCAATTGAAGGAACAGTCCCTGCCCTGGTCTCTGAGCTGTACACTTGCAAGGACTGCCCTTGGACATGCTCTTGTGCAGCATCCAGTTCGGCAGCAATTGCAGCTTGCTCAGTACCAACTGAGAGCAACTTCACAGCAAAAAAACAATCAAGAAGCAATGTTCTTCCATTAGTGGAATAGATCAGGGAGTCTTTTAAAAAATCTACAATTTTACAACAAAAATACCTGAGTGCAAACTCTTTGGAGGTGACAATATGTAGGATAATTAGCAATGGGAGAGGAGTAGAATTTCTGAGTATTATTATATGCCATTAACAACTTTGAGATCTCACTAAGAGTGCTTTGTTGCACCTCTTTTAGTAGTGATGAGTTAAGCTTTCTTATGACCCTTTTTTCTGAGCATCTAAGAAACTTTACATTTATTGCCTGGGTTCCAATAAGTCAGTAAAAGTCAAAGTGCTCAAAACCTCTATTTTGAACAGGCTGAATAGTGTCCATCAATGCAAACATTCTAAAAACAATCCTTTTAAGGCACTTGTTGAACACTAGCATCTGAAAATGTCAGATTCACACACATTTAAATAATTTGACAGCTTCCAAGGTGACACCTGATGAGCATCACATTCAAGTGTCAAGAAGCGCAGAGAAAGAGTGCCAAAAAAGTTCAAAGAAATTGTATCAGCTATTAGATGAGTATAATACAGTTAGTACTAAAAAAGATTTCTCATTTAAACGGAAAAATAAACTTTACATTCAAGACAGTTTTTCTTAAGACTTTCCATTGCCCCCAGGCCATTTCCCATGTTTCTCACTAGTGAGACCCTTCAGCAAACTACCCAGAAGGCAGACAAATACATGGCAAACAGCAGTACATGCTGGTGTTGGGTGAACACCTCAAGACCACTGTAACTGAGCCAGTGGAGATGCTACTTCTGGAGTGTTAGCTTTGTGGGAGACACTGGGAGTTCTGAGAATTCATTATCTTCAGATTAAACCTTTACTGCCTTCTGTTAGGTAACTAAAAACTGAATCTTTAAATGAGAAGATTCTTGGAAAAAAAATAATCTTGGCTCTGATTTGCATATGCTCCAGTTATTTCATTGCACCAAATACTACACGTATTTTATGTAGGGGCTTGAGGCTTACTCTGTGTTTGTGATATGCTTTGAGATCTTCTGATGGGAGGTGTTACCTAAATACAAGTAATTTAATGCTTAAATGTCTAGAATTCCCAGTGGACATCTGCACTCGAGCCCTGCTGCCATCACAAATGAAAAACATTTGGAATCCTTAATGTGATTTTTAATGGACATATGTTCATAACACAGTGCCACCAATTTGGCATATTTAGTGTCTTCTCAAGAGAAGCCCACAGTTTGTATAGCAAGATTGTGGGAGGTTAGGATTGCAGTGTGAGAAAATTTGCACAACACCTGCCTGACTATAATTTAATTGGCATAAATCAGTGCTCTGGGGTTGGGGATTTTTTCCTCCACTCAAAACTGAAGAGACACTAGGACAAATCCTGCTGTCTTACGCTGGCATATTTAAGCTTTTATTCTGATTTTACTCATGCTGTAACAGGACCATTATCTGGTCTACTCTTTTCAGAAACATTGCTGGTTATTTGTATATAATGACTTGCTTCTCCAGCAGGAAAGACTCAGTATTTTTGCCCTTCATGAAAATGGGGTCTGCTTAGTATTACTTAAGATTATGCACCATTTTATTTGAATGAAGTACTTAATGAAAAGGAAAACAGTTGGCCAAAATATTTCTGATCAGCTCCATCAGCAACAAGATGTGCAGACTCCCAAGAGAAACACCACTGCTGTCATTATTAAGTTGTCTTTGGTTTTACCTTTGCTTATGGCAGAGCCCTGAAGCAGTACTTAGCACCTCTTAATCCGACCAGATTTTTTTTATGCTTTTCAGGAATATTTGGCCTTGCAGTGCATAAAGGACTGTTTTCTTTGCTTTATATTTACAAAACACAGTAAAAAGCTTTGCAGGAAATGTAGAGGATGCAGTCCCAGGGGAAGCCTTCCTGCAGTGTGGGATTCAGCTCTGCAAAGTTTTAGACTTGCAAGGCAAGAAGGAGAGCTGCAATCCTGATGGTGCTGCATTGCCAGATCTGGCTTCTCAGGACTTGCAAGTCACTGCTGCCTGCCTCGGCAAAAGCCTTGCTGGAAACATCTCATTGAATCCACAGATCTGAGCTGGTGGTGGGTTACTGAATATCCTTTATATAATATACAACAATTCCGTTGCTTTAAAAACTCCCTGAAACTTAGCTAGGATTCCCATATTTCCTGTCATTGACAATATTTTACATGCATTGGTGAAAGACCCATTAATATAAAAAATAGCAGGTTGGCATGAAAGCACCACCTCATCCAGGCTCAAGAGCTTTGCTGGGACTGGATGTAAGCAGAGTAAGATGAAATGGCAGCAGGGTTATTTCTGATTTGTCTGAACTACTTCATTCTTCACACACCCAGACTGCAGGGACAAATGGACATGAAGATCAGCCTTTCTTCACAGTCATGATGGTCTAAAATGGAGCAGAGGAAGGTAGAGAACTGAAAGACAGGCAGGCAGGAACAGCTAGAGGCAAGATCGCAAAATATCTTGACGTCTTTCTCTAACCCTCAGAATTAGAGCGGTAGTAGTGGCTGTTGGTATTGTATACTGCCACACCAGTTATGTGTACATGTCTGTGTATGCACATATGCATACAGTGCACTTCACACATGTAACAAAGCGTGCAACCACATTCCTGAGCTGTTTTATGCCTTTGAGAACTTAATCAAAGGTGGGTTAATGTTTCGTGACCTCCATAGGACTCACAGTGAAATAAAACATAACATTTGAAGGAGTGGATCAATTACTGAGACAGTTGCTGATCTGCTTACTTTGAGCTTATTGCAATAGAAAACAATCATTCAGTATGTAGGAGCCTAAAGCAAGCCATAAGCAAAAACTGTCTCTCCCTCAGTGAAGGAAACACAACATTCAGATTTATATTGCTTGGGTTTTTTTAGAATTGCACGGACAAAAATAAGGCCTTCAGGCAGACGTATATAGTGGTTATTTAAGCCTGTCAGTGCTTACTGTTGAACTTTATCCCTGAAACAGGCAATGTTCCCAAGGTGAGTAAACAGACCTTGGACGAGCCTCCACTTCACAGCCAACTAGCGAGCATTTGCCTACAAAATGTGCCAACTGTGCTTTGCCTGAATGACCTCTGTGTTCCCAGTTCCAGATACTCGTTGCAATCAACCTTTTCCACACACTGAGAAGTTGTGACACTTTTGGTTTCAAAGCCAAACTGGATCAAAGTTTGGTTAAACTGCTAAATTTTGTAACTGCTTCAAACCAGAAAACCCAGGGGCTAAGAATCACCGCGTTAAGCATTCATTAATGAAACCTGCTAAATGATTACCTCGTCAGGGCTGCTTTGTTGACAACTCTGCATGATGACAGTGTCAGTGGCACTGTCCCAAGACACATCCATTGGTGACGTAAAGGACAAGCCTCCTTCACCTCACTAGTGGGATGGACACTGCTACGAAATAGGTATTTAAGGAAGGAGGACACTTCCTTGGAAAACAGTGATCGCAAGAGTGCGCCGAAGCAAGTGGAACGGGATCAACTGAAAGGGTCAGCTAAATCCTCTCTAACATTCAACTCAATCTTACAAAAACAGTAAGTAGAATGGCCTCTATTTTTTTTTCCAGCTTGAAATTACCAGTGATCCAAACGCACTATCTTGATTTTAAAGCAGAATACATGATCAAGTCTATTGCATATTCTACTTTGTATGTTGTTACATTGCTAGGAAGGCTTATCGGCACTGGTTAGAATGTCAAGGTATGCTAACACACCCAATATATTTGATTTTAGATTGCGATCCGTATTTCAAAGCCACCAGCAAGATCAACTACAGGTTCAGTAATGCCCCCACAGTTGAAAGCAGAGGTAAACGTCATGCCCAGAGTTGTCCAGGGGGATTTGGAAAGCCTGCCTCCAGAAGCAAGGAATTTCATTGAAAGCAATGCCAAGCTGTGCCAGCCTGAGAGCATTCATATCTGTGATGGCTCAGAAGAAGAAAACAAAAAAATTCTGGACATCATGGTAGAACAAGGCATGATCAAGAAGCTGAGCAAGTATGAGAACTGGTGAGTAGCCTAAAGGAAGTCAAGTATCATCTCAGAATTGCAATATGCATTTCCTATCCTGTTTACTTTTAACACCGCTTATAACCCTTCAATATTTGCTTTCCATGAATGTTTTGGCACTGTAGCTTACAAAGCTGAAACACTCAGGAAGGGCAAACTTCTTCCTCTAAAAATTAACATAAAGCATATTGTTCATTGGACTATCAACTCTACATTGTCCCTATTGATTAGCTACATCAGGGAACCGAAATAATGTCATGAGACTTATGTAACTAATCATTAGCAATAGTTAAATATTATTTAGCAAATACAGCTTTTGAAGAATTCTGCTATTTTAGTCAATTAGTTTATTCATCAAATACTTTCTTGTGGCATTCAAATAGCTCTGTGGGTGTTCAAATATTATTCAGTACAGGCATTATTCATATCGTGCCGATGAGCTTTGACTGTAATATATTCAGCAAATACTTTTTTCAAATATTTCATCATCTCTCTGAACTAACCCAACATGAAAGGGGAATATTAACAACAAGTACATACTTAGGAATTACGTGCCGACCAAGAGATCTTCATGGAAGAAATCTGCAAAGACTTTTGAATAACTAAGTGCAGGAATTTGGCAATCTGTTTGCAGACTATTTGGGAGAGAAAAGGGCAAGATTCACCAGATAAATTATTCATTGTTAATTATATGCTTAGCTGTAGTGATGATGGTTATGACAGCCCAACTAGAACATTTTTATGTGCGTGGAAAATGTCTATGCACAGAGGTGAAAATGTAAAACAATCTTCTCTATTGTAAATAGATGGCAAAAATTCTTTTAAGGGGAAAAAGAATCCCCTTTAACAAACTCCTACACTTTATGATCATGCTTATACTCAGTATTTCTTTTGTGATGCCTCTTACTTAAAGGACTATGTAAAACCACTAAGCTCGATTCTCATCCCACAGTCACTTAAACCAACACTTAAAAGTACTTGCTTGTCATCCACTTCACTTGAAGCATTATTTTGTGGTCCACATGCAAAACAACTTCACACTGATGAGAATGAGAATTAAATGAGATTAACTTTTCCCTGGAAGTTAGCAACAGAGAAAAAGACTGAAATAAGAGGCAAAGGAATATGAACATGTAACCAGAATTTCCTAGGCCATATAATTTGTTATTCAAACAGGAATGTCTAGAAACAATTTGTGTGAGAGAATGTATCTGACTGATTTTTGAGATTGTCTGTTACACTGGCTCTGTCACTGTAGTTTTAGCCTTATAAAGCATTGTACCCTCTTGTACTAAACCAGTCTCACAGAAGGGTAAAAATACGTGTGTATATAATTAAAGTCTAATTTCCTGATTTTCGATGAAATGCAGCTGGTTGGCTCTCACTGATCCAAGAGATGTGGCAAGAATTGAGAGCAAAACCGTCATCATCACTCAAGAGCAGAGAGATACCATTCCAATCCCTAAAACTGGAACTAGCCAGCTGGGCCGCTGGATGTCTGAAGAAGACTTTGAGAAAGCCTTCAACATCAGGTTCCCAGGCTGCATGCAAGGTGGGCAAGAAAAGGATGATTGTTGACATGGGACTTTTAGTATTAGAGACACTACTACTAATAGTTACTGTAATCATTAAAGAAAGCATTAAAGAAAGATTTTAGCTGAAAGTTCAGGTTTGTACCCCCTCGTATGAGTTACTTTGTGGGTTTCATCTGGGTCTTTACCATAGATCCAAATGGCTGTGCAAGGACAGTGCTCTGCCTCTTTCCAGCATTCTTGTCTTCATAAAGAGGGGCAAAACAAGGTAGGAAAATTGAGATTTTTTCAGCACAGTCCCACCGGTACTAAGCTGCAGATAGGAAGAAGCAAGGCAAGAATGGAGGACCCCCATATTCAGCAATAATTACAGGTTGAGTGATTTGCACCAACAGAGAACTTGGCCTCTGCTCACATTTACCACTGGCTAGATAATTTGAACAGCTGCTTTCAGCATTTAAAATAAAACTTATTGCTACAGAATTAGACAAACAGAAAGCTACAGCTCTTTAAACATCACCAGAAACACCCACAAGACAAACAGCTTTTAAAGGAGTGAGAAACAACCTCCGCATTATCAGAAATTATTTCCAAAGTTCCTTGCTTTGGTCTTTGCCACATCTTGCCACTCCATGTTTCCCAGGACGTACGATGTATGTCATCCCCTTCAGCATGGGGCCTATTGGGTCTCCTTTGTCCAAGATTGGGATCGAGCTGACAGATTCACCATATGTAGTGGCCAGCATGAGGATCATGACACGGATGGGAACAGATGTTTTGAAAGGCCTGAACGATGGCGAGTTTGTAAAATGCCTTCACTCGGTTGGATGTCCTCTGCCACTAAAAGGTAAGAGACATTAAAAACTGTCACCCTTGGAAATTTCAGGGACATATTTAGAGCTGACTGTGTGTTCTCAGCACATGCGAGACACTTGCTGTAGAAGACCAGGGTGGCTTGTGTTGCAGCACTAGGTTCAGAATGCAAAGGAATCAAAGCTCAATGAGGGTTTCATGGAAAGGAGATTATTATTCCTGGTACTTACAGGGGATTTCCTTTGAAGCATCTGGTATGTATGGGTTGCTCTCAGAGGCTCGATGCTGATGAAGCAGTACTGTGATCCAGCATGGAAATGGCTGTATTCATGAGTACAACATTCTGTTCTGCAGAACCATTAATCAACAACTGGCCGTGCAACCCGGAGTTAACGCTGATTGCTCATCTCCCTGATCGCAGAGAGATCATTTCATTTGGCAGTGGTTATGGAGGAAACTCCTTACTGGGGAAAAAATGCTTTGCTCTCAGAATTGCCAGCAGAATTGCCAAGGAGGAGGGCTGGCTAGCTGAGCACATGCTGGTAAGAGTTACTAAATCATGTGTGTTTGAACAGCCATTAAACCCTAAATTAGCTCAACATAAATG
This sequence comes from Psilopsiagon aurifrons, assembly GCA_025447955.1. Classification (NCBI taxonomy): domain Eukaryota; kingdom Metazoa; phylum Chordata; class Aves; order Psittaciformes; family Psittacidae; genus Psilopsiagon; species Psilopsiagon aurifrons. The sequence continues at coordinate 16,607 of JAOEHY010001232.1, forward strand.
TATCGCATCTTGCTATCAATGAAATAAGGCTTATATAGGTAGCCCTGTGACATTACATAGGAATTTATCACATGGCAGGCGTATGAGAAATAGGAAACTGCTTCAAGGTTAAGTACCAAACATTTAAAAATAGTATCTGTGAAACCAGAAACCAAAAAAGATTTGGAAATTCTGACAGTGGCTACTTTTAGGCAGATCCATGTACTTGAGCAGAGCTTAAATACCACCACTGGGCACCCACATTGCCCCTGCAAGTCTAACAGCTAAAGGTAATGGAAGCTTTGAAAATGGTCTTTCTTATTATAAAGAGGTCTATGCACTCGGAAATCTGCAAATATTAGATCTTCTAAATAAGTTCTGCTGTGTACCCCTCCTTTACTTTCTGCTGTCGTTTAAACATTCTACTACCATGAAAAGCCACTGAAAAAGAAATTTCAACGTGCATAAGAGAACAGTCTTGGAAAAAAGATCTATGGACTCTAAGAATTGCAGAAGTATCACCCATGAAGTGCTTTCACTTCAGTCATGCAGCCAAAAAAATATTGCCTAGTTTTCTTCTGTCTCAGCTGAGAAACACAGCTATATACAGTCTATGTATCTTTAATCAGCAAAATAAAAATACTTGTTTGAATTATGTACACGTATTGACATTTTTAAACATACAAGAAATTACAGATGTGCTAAAGCACAAGAGTAGACTTTTTCGATTAATAACATATGGTTTAAGTTATTTGTCAACTATATTACGTGGTGCTGCTTCTGTAGGAACAAATTTGCATAAGTAAATATTTTGTCATTACCACTTGCTGGGAGACAATCTTCAAAATGAAAAGTGGAAGAAAAAATGACCATGTTCAACAGTTGCATTAATTTTTCAATAGATCCTGGGCATTACCAATCCAGAAGGTGAAAAGAAGTATTTTGCTGCAGCATTCCCTAGTGCATGTGGAAAAACTAACTTGGCTATGATGAACCCAAGCCTGCCAGGATGGAAAATTGAGTGTGTGGGTGATGATATTGCCTGGATGAAATTTGATGAACAAGGTATGGATATTGCTTTAGGTATGGATGAACAAGGTATAGATTGTTTTATAGTCCAGTATGGATTGCTTTTAGGTGCAGGAAGACATGCTACAAAATTCTGGATAGAACAAATCCGTTTTGACTTACTTGTATTTTGTCATTTAATTTTCAGGCAACTTAAGGGCAATCAATCCAGAAAATGGCTTTTTCGGTGTCGCCCCTGGAACCTCAGTCAAAACAAATCCCAATGCTATTAAAACCATATTCAAGAACACCATCTTTACCAATGTAGCTGAAACCAGTGATGGAGGTGTCTATTGGGAAGGCATTGATGAACCATTACCACCAGGAATAACACTGACTTCATGGAAGAACAAGGATTGGACTCCAGATAATGGTAACGTGGCCCATTCCACAGTCTGCCTTGGTTTTCTCTTCTGAATTCGAGTTAATTCTGCAGTTGTGGCCTTCTTATTGTATTCTTTACAGGGGAACCTTGTGCTCATCCCAACTCACGATTCTGCACTCCAGCCAGACAGTGCCCCATCATGGACCCTGCATGGGAATCGCCCGAAGGTGTGCCCATTGAAGGGATAATATTTGGAGGCCGCAGACCTGCTGGTAAGAGATGCAGCAGCCACATAAAGGCTGAAGTGCTGACCACAGGAGGATTGAAACACAACTGGGCATAGGCACAGGTTTTGCTTTCACAGCTGCAAAAGCAAGGAACTAACCATGCTAGTCTAACTTCTCCATGTTAGCCTTTGACACACAGCCATTGCTGTTTCAGTGTCTGAATTGTTAGATGTTAACACAAAGCAGGTAATAATAAAGGGCTGGAGAGAGAGATCAGGACCCACTAACCTGGGTAATACACATAGCAAATTGCTATACTTGTCTCAATTTGCTTGCAGTTTAACTAGTTCACATAGGAAATGATTAGAGAAATTAAACAGCTGTAGACACTTTACAGAAAAGGAAGCGAAATAAATAGGTCTGTTAAAGGTCACCTAAAGTTGGAAAAGAAGTAGAAGTAATGCTAGGTTGGAGTCTAATCTGTCCACAGGACCAGATTCGATTCCAGTAAAATCTGCTGGGCATTCTGAGATCCCAGATAACCCCTACTGAGCAACTAAACACGGATGTGTTCAGTAATCAGCAGCCAGTTTTGAAACATTCATATAAATATCTTTGCTGTAAGAGGGCAGAAAATGACCTGATTAAAAAAAACAGGAAAAAATAGAATACGTTATACCGTAACGTTCATTAAGCTGTGTCTCAGGTAGCAAAACCTGTTATAAAAATGTTTCTGGACCTCTGATTACTGAAGTGATTTTGTTCTTTACAGGTGTGCCTCTTGTATATGAGGCCTTTAACTGGCAACATGGAGTATTTATAGGAGCAGCTATGAGATCTGAAGCAACAGCAGCTGCTGAGCACAAAGGTAAATCGACATTTAATCTGACCACCTATATTAAGAGCAATCCTTTCTCTAGGATACCTGCTCTGTCTTCCCCCTCTGCTCTTTCACATTTCAGTCTTGGCAGCTAATTTTGCAGCCTGTGCATTTTCACAATAGAAAATATTTATACTGGAATTAAAAGCCAAATTCTCTGTAAAAGTCAAATTAAGCAAAATAATCCCCTAGGTGGCAAGCACAGAGAACAGGCTGCAGGCATGGGGTTGCCAGAAGCCTTGATACAGAGGTTTTGTTACAGTCTGGGATAAATAAATTTTCTCTTCTGCTAGAGCTCAACATAAATGCATGAATGATGAAAGCCAGCTCTTGAGGATCTTCATTTAAGCTGCTTGACCTGAGATTTAAGAAATATTATTTCCACTGATTACAAAAATTAATTTAATTTATATTTTTTTTGCACATCAAGGATAATGCCTGTATTGTTTCCTAAAGCTCTTTGGTTCAGATATAGAAGGGTAGCAAAGGGTACTAAATCCTAGGAGGATGTGAATCTTTGTGCTTTAGAATAAATGTCCTATTTATTACCTTCCATTCTCTATTTGTGTTTTGAACAGGCAAAATCATTATGCATGATCCATTTGCCATGAGACCTTTCTTTGGCTACAACTTTGGCAAATACTTGGCCCACTGGCTCAGCATGGCACATCGTCCAACTGCAAAACTACCAAGGATCTTTCATGTTAACTGGTTCCGGAAAGACAGCCAGGGGAAATTCCTGTGGCCTGGCTATGGAGAGAATTCCCGTGTGCTGGAGTGGATGTTCAACAGAATTGAAGGGAAAGCCTCTGCCAAGCCAACTGCCATAGGTTACATCCCTGCTGATACTGCTTTGAACTTGAAGGGCTTAGAAGATGTCAACTTGACCGAACTGTTTGCTATCTCCAAAGAGTTCTGGGAAAAGGAGATAGAAGAAATCAAACAATACTTTGAAGTGCAAGTTAATGCTGACCTTCCTTATGAAATAGAAAGGGAAATGCTTGCCTTAGAGATGAGGATAAAACAGTTGTAGCTGATCAAAGGCACAATTATTTATCAATCCACACATAATAAGGACAAACACATTTTGCCTGATCACCACTAGAAGCATAACAGCACACTGATGGGCAGAGGGGTTATAATGAAAGTAGGTCTTTAGTTTAGTTAGAATATAGTTAGGGGCATTCTAGAAGTAACTCCAGACCTAATGATTTATAACTACATCAGTTGTTGTGAACAGATGAGCAGCAGTGGGAATGTATGTGCACATGGTCTTCAAAACCCTGATCTGTCACGTGCATGCACATGTAGCCATGATGCATGTAAATTATTTGCCTAGTTCTGCATATATGATCCAAGCCAATCCAGCCTTCAAGGTGTAGCACATCGTTTCCATCACACAAACCTCTACAGGAAAGAAGAAAGAAAATTAGGTGCTGTATATATGTATTACCTACATATATTTCATGGCTTAAATATTTTTTAGAAAAATGAAGTTGTAACGTTTATCAGAGTGAAAGATGACTTTGTATTACAAGTGCATATTTAAGATACTGCTATTATATGGCTCATGTTCCTGTGATTTCCAGATGGTTTGAATGGCTTATTCTTTAAACTATTGAAATAAATGTTTATACAAAATATGACCTTATTTTCAGTATTCTAGCTCTTTCTAAACTACACACATGTAAATTGGACCTCCTGTCAGTACCACAGCACAGGAAGAAATTCACATGTGGAAGTTGGACACTTAGTAGTAGCACTGATCTGCTGCTACTCCTAAGCCAGCTAGTTTAAGCCACATACTGTCTTTGAAAGTTTTATTCAAGCCAAAGGAATGACCTGGAAATGATGATACCAGCTCCGAGCAGTCATCCAGCTGGGGACATGCTCTCCAGAACTGGGCATTGTTAGTTACTTCAGGCATTTATTAAATAAACCATCCTTTAAGAAAGCCCCATATTAGGAGCTTGCTCAGTTCCTGAAGTCATGGGGTTTGTCTCTGTTCCACAGTGCTTTGGCTTTTGCAAGAATAACTATCGAAGCTGTTGAAATAAAGAGTTTGGGAAAAGTTTTCTGGATTTGTTGAGATGCCTAAAGCCTTAGAGCTCAATGAAAACAGGGATAGGAGCCTATGTTGGCTTCCTTACAGATCCAAGACACTAAAGCAACCCCATGTTCTTCCAATTAAAGGTGTCCTTTTTGTGCTTCCCATGTCCCTGACAGGTATCCTGCTTTTTCACTTTGAATGCTTGATCTCCCAAAATATATTACAAATATTTGCTTAGCAAAAAGAAAATCACTTACATTGTGTAATAAGCTTTTTTATAGATCCTGCTTCTTTGCAAAATAAACAGTACCAGGGCTGGTCAACAGATGCCCTTCAAAGTTTGCTAGGAGAGGTCACATAGCCTGAAAAGCCTCTACCTCCTGACTCCATGTTCAGGACTTAATACAAACATTATCAATTCTGGAGCAAGTAATATGGCATAAGTCAACAGACAGATCACACAAAACCCAGACAATAGTAAGCTGTGATGAAAGCAGAGCTGAGCAGTGCAGCCTTTGTAGAGATGATCTTCAGTTGGCCTGCTTGCTGGTCAAAACCACATCTGCATAGATGCAGGTCTCCTATTAGGGCCATCTGTAGCCTGTGTACTCTTGAATGGTCTCCAAATTAGAAGAAAAATCAAGGTGGAACACAGTAAGTAAGTCAGAGGAAGTAAGCTAAGAGAGACTAGTATATGCACTCCTCAGATTTGAGGACTGTTATCATGCATATAAACCCAAGTTGTTTATAAAGTAGTTCTCTAAATAGCTGATGAAAGGCTTGGGCTATTCCCAAACTGAAAAACAGTATTGGACCTGACATTCAAATGAGTCCAAGAGGAACAAGGAAGTCTAAGGAAATCCAATAATTCATACTAATAATAAAATCTAGTAAGTCATACTAATACCAGAGAGTTATGGCCAGTTATAGACTGAGTTTCTTATGGACCTCATGAGAGGATCCCAGTTCCAAGCACAGTTTGAAATGCTGCTCAGGAGATGTACAGAAGCTTGGGGCATTCCAGAGTTCTGAGCAGCTCCAGTGTGCTGTTCCACCTTCTCAAACACAACCAGGCTTAATAGTCTGAATGTTACAGAAGAAACAACTCATACTTCATGCCAGAGGAATCTGTGCCAAAGGCGCAAACCCAAAAGACACATGGACATGGGAGAAAAGAGCAACACTTGTCCTATAAAACACTCCTCAGTGAGGAGATAGGTACCATCGCCCTGGGTTGTGTGATCTTGCAGCACGCACCCAGCTAGCAACATTGGCATTACAAGATGCTAACTGCCTTGAGAACATCATGCCCCCAGGCCAAAACACTGATTTCATACTCTGACTAAACCCTCACCTTCTCCTCCTCAGTCCGGGAGGTTGGCAGACTTTCTTTCCCTTGACAAGCCCTGCCCTTGGAGTCCTCTTCCAGGTATTCTTCCCATGTAACACAGCACACTTCATGGAAAGTGGCCATCACCAGCCCTTCTGGCAAAACTATTTAAACCATTTGCAGTTTTCCCAATTCCACACATTTTAACAATGTGCACCTTCTTAAACACTGCTTGGAGACCTATGGGCATGCAAAATATTCCAGAAACTAGAGAGAATGGAAGGAAAAACCCTGTGGTACTGTTAAGGTTGAGAACAAGAAAATAACTTTTTGCATGAGTCATTCAACAGCTCCTTTGTATGTAAATATATCCACAACCCATCAGCATCTATGGGGAGTACAATTTACATTTTGAATGATCAAAATGTTTAGTATTGGCAGAGACAATGTTTAAAGAGAGGGAAGGTGGCAGTTTAAAATTTAGAAACTTAGTCAACCGTGCCAGATTATGATCTCAACTCCTCTCCCTCCAACAAATACTGTGCTCCATAAAAACAAAATGCTTTTATATTGAAATTTGGAAGTTCCCTTGATTTTCGAAAGAAAGAGGGGAAGGCAACAAATGCAATAAATTTCAACACATTGGTAGAGAAATATAAAACTTGGCCTATTAAATGTGATTCAGAGAAGGGAAGTACAGGAAAGCCTAACACATGAAGTGTACGGAGCCATAATGTTTGCAACAGCTGTGTTATGAAATGCGCTTGGTATTCTGGGAAGCAAGAAACAAAATACTTTGTTAAAACACTTGTGGAGGTACCAGTGGCTGGAAAGAGGAGAGACAAAAGGCAAAATCACTGTTTAACAATTAATACTATTGAGGATATGGTCTTTGATACCTCATTTATGCCATGATTCACTGAACAAGACAACATGGTGAATGGATGCACCACATCTATGGGAGGCTGTGCTTGACTCCCTCAGAATTAGCAGTCATGGAATCATAGAATCATAGAATAGTCAGGGTTAGAAAGGACCTTAAGATCATAAAGTTCCAACCCCCTGCCATGGGCAGGGACACCTCACACTAAACCATATCACCCAAGGCTCTGTCCAACCTGGCCTTG
>JAOEHY010001234.1:0-44413 GCA_025447955.1 Psilopsiagon aurifrons
GTGGTGTTCAAGGCCGGGTTGGACATAGCCTTGGGTGATATGGTTTAGTGGGAGGTGTCCCTGCCCATGGCAGGGGGCGTGGAATGGATGATCTTAAGGTCCTTTCCAACCCTAATTATTCTATGATTCTATGGTTCTATACGACTGCACACAAACTTTCCCAGTTATACATTCTCCAGGTATTATACTTTCCTAATGATGCTTAATTAAAATTTTATTTACGTGTTATATGCTTCTCTTAATTAACAATGTGTGGTACATAGCAGAGGAGAAAATGAGCATGTAAAACCCTTCCTAGCAAGCAACTTGAGCTATCTGCTGAAAGTATCATTATTGGCATTGTGGTTATACTCAAAACCTGTTTGGGAAAGGTTAGGGGATGATAAGCGACATGACAACAGGCAAGACCTATGTTAGCAAGTAAAAACACACACATAGAAGAGGACAGCGGGCAAAAAGCTCACAGTTACAAGCTGATCAGAGCAACATGCACGTAAAGCAGTATTTTAGTGCAATATGTGATGCTTTGAAATTGCTATGCTTTGTGCCATCAAGTCAGGATTTTGTTTCAAGAGCAAACCAGCTAAAAACAAGTTCAGACAAGTAAAAAATCATGTTTTAGGGCATTTAGTAGGAAAAAGTCCAATATTCCTATTATTAAAATGCCTTTTCATTTAAAATAAATCTGGAAAATCAAACATCTGAATTCTTTACTTATACGAACAGCTGCCAGAGCACTTTTTCCATCTACAGTATTAAACTGAGCGGTTATCCAAAGCGGCAGTGGGTACAACCTTACCGAATAAATAAATGACTGGTCCCAGGATGTTTGAGCACATACTGATAGAAACAAGCAAAGCAAAGTTTAGAAGCAGAAAAGAGGTCCCTTTACTGGTACCATGGGAGGGGAATAGATCAAAGGGGTTAGAACTGCAGTTTTGAAAAGTGGTTACCTTTTAATCTGAACCCCTCTTCTGCTCCAAGTTTTTCCAGTACTTTAGTCCATGGTCCTCTTGAAATGAATCTTCCTTTAGATGTCATCAGCACAATGGAGCTGAAAGAAACAAAGCCATTTATAAACTGATGAAGAGTCACAACACATTCCTTGCTTGTTTGCCTTGAGCACTGGTAACTCCTGCCTGTGTGACTCAAAGACACCCACAAACTACAGTGGTTTCTACTTTAATGGCTTTTGACAATGCTTTCCAACAGTTTAGTCATACAAACCCATTAGAAACCAGACAGAATTATGTTTTTTTTAAAAAAAAAAGAAAAAAATCCACTGTTTTCCAGAATTATTTAAATGTTTCCAACCAGCAATCCCATCCTGCTTTGCTCAGAAAGGAACAGTCTCTTCCTCAGATGTTCTTTGTAAGTCTCAAGTAATCTCTGGTTCTTTCAGCAGCAGCAGATTAAACATGAGGAAATTAACTTCTTTAAGACTTTTGCTGGGCTGATGTTTTTCCTTCAGTTTCATTGGGCTTTTGCTTACAAATTTTATCATTTTTATTATTTTATTATTATTATTACTAATACTTATTACTGCCTTGCTTGCATGTACTGTATTTCACCTCAAAATTCTTGGGGTTCTCTACAAATACCAAGTGGTAAATAAAAACCATGGGATAGTGCATCAAGCTAATGCAAACCTGTAATCACTTGAGTAAGACTCAGTAACTGCCTAAGCTTAATTCTAGATGGATAGAATAAAACCCCAGATTAAAAATGAAGAGATAATCATGCAGTGAGACTTTCTTGGGGGGAGCACAAGACAGTGAAGTTAAGCTCATTACTTCCTACAAAATGCATAAATACCACCAAAGGGTAGTTCAAAGGCCATGGAGGAAGAGCTGCGCTCCAGTGGTGCAGTGGAAGTTTTGCTGCTAGGTGCAGTCAAGTTGTCTTCACCTCCTAGTTGAAGCTGCATGACAGTTACTGAGCAAACACTTGCTTAGATTAATTATTTTGTTCCACCTTGCAGGGTTTCCATGAACGAAACTTCCCTGACTCACATGGTATTTGCAATCTTACAGAATGAGAACCTTGCTGGGTCTGCTTTCCAGCTTCACAGTGGACACAAGTCACTATATTTAATTAGGCAAGAAATCCCGCAGAGCGCAAGCCCTGAGCTACTGAGCGCAGCAGTTACCTCTTAACACCTCAGCTGGAACTATAACTGTTCAGGGATAAATAGCAGCGGGTGGCGGCAGAGGAAGAAGAGAAGCAAAAGAGTTAAGAGCCATCAGGACTTTTCCTAGAATAAACTTGAGGTGTTAAAAAACTCCAGTGCTTACAAGAGTGGCAGGCTGGTTTTGACTACTTTGCAAATGCTGAATCACCTCTTCTTGATTCCTTCAGTTCACTAAAACCATCACTTTCTGTAAAGCCTTTCCTGCTATGGAAGTTTAAAATAAATTCGCCAAACATTTTGGGGTTTTATCTCTGAGAAACTCATCAGAATAATGGATTTATTAAAAATAATAAAAGGCGTTTGCCCCACAGAGAGCTGCTCAAATGACTGAAAAGGCTTGTCCTTGCTAGAAACACCTCTCATCCCCAAATCCATACATCTGAAAGTTGCCTTAGCAGTCTCTTCACGGGAGGCTGGTAAAGCTGGTGGGGCTCCTTCCCTTCTGTTAACTCTGTACAGTCCATGCTCTGCATGGCACTGGGAAAGGTGACAAGAGGCTGCTGGTTATAGAGTCCTCCACATCTGAATCCAAACAACACTTTCATCCAGCAAATGGATGAAAGATGTTTCATGGCTGTAGCTGAAGCTCATCCCTGATCAAATTGGAAAAGCCTGCAGGGATTGGTCTGGGAAAGCTTTTGGTGAAAGAAGAACAGTAATTTGTGGGTTCAATCAAAGACACAGCTGAGACCTGAGAGGTGCTGATCATGTTGGGTCAATTTCTGGTCCTAATCCTAATCCTGTTCTAACACTAATCCAGAGAAGACAATGAGGCTCAGAAAGACTTGAATGCACCTAAATTCTAATTACAATTCAATCTTCTACAGTAAGAAAGAAGACAGAAGCTGGATTTAGCCAGGATTGGGAAGGTCAGTCTCTCTAAAAAGCCCTTTAATATTTTTTATAAAAGAAAAGTGAGCAACTACCATGCTTCCCTGCAGTAGCTCCTCAGTGTGGGTTTTGCAATCTTCAGAGTTACTGAAGGCAGAAGACACACATCTGTGTCCACCTGCGTGGCACTATGCCAAAACTTCCCCAAGCCTCTAGAATAAATACTGGAGCAATATCCTCCTGATCTGCCCACAGCTATTTCAGATAATTCATCAACAAAGCAATCACACTGGTATCACACGGTACGTATAAACCCAGATTTAATAACAATGAAATATATTCATTTCCCAGCGGCACTCCACAAACAAATAGAAGAACAACCCCTTTGGTTAAATGTTTTTTGATGTTCTCATTCCAGTGCATGAAGCTGCTGTCCTTCAGGATGCAGGAACAAGTGTTGGCTACTTACCACCCACTCTGTATTTCTGGCTCCCCAAACTTAAATAATAAAAGCATCCAGCCCTTAGGTCTGGGCAGGGAACATGTGCAGCAAGGAATGTATTTTATTAGTGGAATTTTCTGTGATTTGAGAGAGCATGCAGGCAATAGAAATATGTAAACTGTGCACATCTGTCTCAGCAAGCACTTGGTGACTTGAAGTCTGCAGTTTGTCTATAACCTAGAACATAAATGTAGGTCTGCAGTTTATTAATCAAATATAGCTCTGCTTTTTATCTGGGCTTGATCAGTTCCTAAATCACAAAGTCTGCTGCCTGATTGTCCTCCTCACATTCGGACTCTATTGGACTTGGCAGGTACAAAAGGACATTGTTAGCCCGATCAGTCTGGCCCATGCTGGGTGACAAAAAACAGGAAAAAGATGAGTGTTGTACAGCATTCTTGTACGTTGCACCTCAGTAACACCAGATTATTTACTCACTGGTCTTTGATGTTGTTGACATAATTTTCTATCTGTGCTGGGATTCCTTGTAGAATTGAGTTTTTGAATGTTACTCGGTCAACAACTTTTCCATGATGTCCATCAATCACAACTAGTTGGATGCCTTCATCAGTGAGGAAAAACCTGACACCATCAACCTGCACAGGGGAAAAAATATTCCTGATCTATCATAGTTACACGATTGCAAACAACCACCTGCAAGAAACAGTGATAGACTTGAGTCACGGGACTGCGCTTTATATCAAAGGGCAGAATTCCAGAGCTTTGAGGTCCAGTTGTCCTGCATTTTTAATAGCAAGGGGAAGTTACAGGAATATCTGTTTTTCTGCAAAATACAAAGCAGAAGTGATCTGAATCTAACTAGCGCAGTAACTTGGTAAGCAAGTTTTCCATAATAATGAAGCAAGTATCTTAGAACTTTGTCCCATATAGCTCACTAAGAGGACCGGCTCACCTCAATGTATGCAAAGTCATCCTTCAGGTGGAAGTACTGTTTCTTGTAAGTTTCTATTTTCACTTCTAGTAGGTGGTCCTTAGTCTTCTGTTTGCAAAAAAATAAAAGGAGAGAAAAAAATTTTTCTGGTGAGGATGTCCATTACTGTCCAGTACCTGAACGCTGCATTTCAGAGAGCATTTTAAACCTTGAAATCCAATCAACAAGAAAGCTACATAATAAGCCCTGACTTGCCAAATTACATTGCTAATGCGATTGGGCACTACAGTAACCTCTCTGCTCATCCTGTCAGCATTTAAATTGTTTTACCAAGTGGCAGTGTGTAAGAGTTTCTCCTTTTGCAGAGCTGACACATAACTCTCTGAGGCTTTGCTGTACATTTCTGCTTCAGGGGTGACAAGTGAAAGAAAAAGAGCCCAAACCAGATAAATATTGTCCTCCCTCCCCCAGAACCAGACTGTACCAGGAAACAGTGTTGTGCATTGTATGAACGAGACACTCGGCTATGCTGTCCCCTCTCTGACACTGCTGTTCCTATAGCCTGGAGGAACTGGAGGCCAGGCAAGGAACCTTGTTTCAATCCAGAATCACATTCCATGGACCAACCTGTCTTCCAGCTCATCACTTTTGACCCTGTGCTTTTAAACAAAGCACATCACAACAGAGCTGCAAAGGACTAAGTATCCACCTCCAATCAAAGTCTTGGGTGGTTCTGTCCTTTGAGGACCTGTGCTCTGCTCATGCAAGAATCTGTTTCATACTCTTTCACAAGCTTGAACCATTTCAGAAAATTAGGCATAGGTTATACTGAATCTGGTACAAAGTCCTATGTCTGTGGGCACAATATGCGTCAGAACTACAGATTTACACTGGCAATAATTCTGTGATAAGAAATCAACTCCTTTACCAGCTGTGCACTAGAGAACTTCTTAGGCATTGGCACTTCCACTATTGGTGTCTCAATGTACTTGGGATAGGCCATGGCTTCACAGTCACTGATGCCAGCCATCTTTGGGATCACAGCTTTGATCCTTATTCGTTCACAGCCCTTGACAGAGCAGAAAGCAAATTTCTCCTTCTCATTTTGAGCTTTAAGTTTCAGAAACAGCAGCCTGCAGGTAGGAGAGAAAAGATTGAAGCATCCTTGAGACTTCTGTGCAAAAATTATCAACTCCGAGTTTTGGTGACTCCTCACTAATGCCCTGCAACAATTTGAATTGCAAATCGTCAGTGCCAATGTCCCCATTTTATAGTTCTCAACATACCACATGCAAGTAAAAGGGGACACACATCTCAGAAATGGTTTGGGAAGGTCAGGGAACCTAAGACAGAAATGACACCTGAACTCCTCTTGTGGTGATACATTTATGTAGAAGTAAATGCTTTGTATTTTAGGTCTTTCTTTATTTTCCAGCATTTTAATTCTTTAAAAGAAAATAACAGGCTTTACACTCTTAGATTCTGAGCATCCATGTCGGGGTGTTCATAAATCATTGCTGTTCAAAACAGAAAGGATTGGGTGTGCCTCCAGCTCAGTTTCATGGTCTGCACTTTGCTTTTGTCTCTTTTTTTATAGTTCTTATTCAGTTGGCAAAGTGTCTCTCACAGTAACTGGCACTGCAGCACAGGCTGTGAATGACTGGCAGCCATGCAAGTCCCAGGAAAATTAAGTACTGGTCACATTCCCAGAAAGACTTTCTGGTTTTGTTGTGCTCCCTATTAATGGCATTAGATAAACAGCTCATGATTCCAGCAGCTTTTGCATAGCGGTGTGCACATTGGCAAGGCCTGCTTCCTTACCCAGTGTCCTCATCCCAGTAGTAATATCCTTTGCTAGGGTATCTGTGCTCCAGTTTCTCCATTTGAGAGGTTCTGTAGAAGGTTCCAGTTTTATATGTTTTCTTCAAGAGACGATTGTGGATGTCTGAGAGAATGGAAAATGTTGTCCCTTTAGGATAGCAAAACCCTACTTGGATCCAGTCGTTCCTAAAAATAGCAAAGACCCGCATTATAACAAGTCCACACATGACTATTATTTTCCTGAGCATGCTAGAAGCCAAACTACATAATTCACTCTGAAATGTAACTTGATTTTTTTCCTGGCCAGTCAAAATATAAATGGTTTGGGATGAACCTATGCAACGTAAATTAGACATAACAGCCATGGGTTGGATCTGCCTCTGACTCCTACACCTGTGACTTCCAAGCACCAGGAAAGAATTAGCTCTAGGCTTCTAAAAAAGAGCTGTCTTATCTTGCAGGGCTTCCCAGGGGAGGAAGCAGGAATCTGGGATGTCAAATGGAAAGATGGTGAACTCAATGGACTTCCTGGAACAGGCATGTTCATTCTGGAAGAGCTCATGAGGTGATAACCTCACCCATTAAAAATGTGCAGTTACATTAGTGGGCTGGAATGTTGGAATTCGGTCAGATCACTCACTTGTTGAAGTTGATGAGCCATATGGCCAGCTCTTCAGGGGCTGTCTTGTCCCAGTGGATGGTGTAGCCTTTCCTCAGAGTTATAACTGGCTGATACTGCTGGTAATGAGTGCTTTTGCTCAAAGCCCCTTCCAAGTAGAGTGGGTGATTGTGGTAGTCATTTTTAATTATTTTCATTTTCAGGTTGGCTGGTTTGTAGGCTTGGATGTATATCTAGATGAAAAAAACCACAACATCAGGGGTTTAATGAACTACAGCAAAGCATTAAAGGTGCAGCCACTCCATAGATGTGAACTTGTGCAAGGCTTGTGACTTCAACAGTGACCGGCATGCCATACACTTATACTCAATTTCTTAGGCTCCCTTTTCAACAAAACAAACTGTTTCCAGAAAAACAAAAAAGATCTTTTCCTCATCCACTGAGTTGCAGAGTGTGGGCCAGCCAAAGAGGCCAGAAGCAGAGCTGAAGTATTTTAGTGTTAGTGGCAACCCTCAGCAGTAAGACAGTATCTACCTCAGACATCTGACTTCTGATGAACAAAGACCCTTCTGTCTGGATTTCAGAAGCACAAAAACCAGCTCAGTGGGTAGAAATTGGCTTTAGTGGCACTTCACAGGGAAAAAACCCAACAGTTGCAACACCCAAGACAAAAACAGGCACTACTCAGAGGAAAGTGAGGACTCTCTCAAGGCCCGTGTGGTAGGGCATTCAGAGCCCGTGTGGTAGGAAGAATGGTTTGGTGGTTACACAACACGATGAAAGATCATGACAGCCAAAGTCTAATTTTGACTGCTCAGCACATTTCCTATCACACTGTGGGCAACACTTCCCTCCTTACATCAAGGAAAAATAACTAGCCAACAGCCCATAGATATATGAATATTAATCTGTTAATGCTCATGGAGCTCTTAAGGGAGTTCAGGCAGAAGCTGTTAGAGCTGTTTGCAGTCAAGGCCAAAGCATCTGAAAATTTACCACAGTATCCTCATGTTCAGACCACCTGCAACCTGAAGAAAGGCCATTTCTAAAGGTTAAGCTTTACATTGCCAAGAAATTTAAAATAAAGGAATAAAAATGCTTGCAAGATAACAAGTTTTACCTGTGCAAAATGTCCACTGCAAATGGAACCTCTCCAGTCGGGCACATCAATGCAGTCAGGGTGCTTGATTAACCAGTTATCTTCTTTTATCAGGTATGAGCCTGGATACTCTGATACAGAGCCATCCACATCATGAAAAACTGATGTTTTATCACCATCCATATCCAGATCATTGAACCAGGGGCCAGGTTCTCCAAAGAAGACCCTTGAGGTAATCTAAACAAAACCAGCAAAAAGCATTTACTTCTCCACAGAAGAATTCATCATTTAAAGTACAGAGCAAAGGATGGTTATGGTCACTAGAGTGGCTCAAAGAACCCTTTTTCTGACTATATTTGGCACTGGAAAGTAGCTTGGACAAGAAATAGTGTTGGATTTCTGTGTCAACTTGTGCATGGAGAAATCTGTGTATGTGCACCACTCTTTAAATGGCCACAGATTCTGGATGCTCAGCTTTGAGACCTTGTAGGCTTGATGTCCAATGGCTCAACACCATGACTCCATATAAGGCTAGGGTTGTAAGTCATCTGAGATAGTACTTGCATGGTAATGAAACTACAAACTTCTGAAACTGACCATCCAAAGATGGAAGCACCAAAATCATTTTCAGCTGAGCCGAGCTGGTCTTGTTAGTTGGCTGGAACATCAGTGCCATTTGGTACAGGCATATCACGGTTGTCTTTGCCTTCAAGCTGCCTCTTTGTTAAGCCTTAAGTCAGTGTAGAGCTTTGTCACACACTTAAAAGGTGTATTTGATTTGTCAGACACAGCAGACACAGATTTCCCTTCTGATTATGTGGGAAAGGGTAAAACAAACAGAATTTTAGGCTCAGCTATGAGGTTTGTTTTAAAATTCTGGAGGAAGGTTCATGAAAGGCAGTGATTTCACTAGGCCACTTCACACATTGTCTCCCAATATATTTTTAAGGTTCTAAAGCCACATAAAGCCATACTGATTCTGGGAATAATCAGTAACCTCCCATGGGAAATGGCTGCTCAAGCAACTTCTGAGTGATATTTTTATCCAGCATAAATAAATGTCATGTCACCAGCCTGCCTGGTGCAATGTGAGAGAAGGACCAACCAACTCTTCCAGGGGATTTTTGCCTTTTTCATCCTATTTGGCACAGGGATTGCTAGTCAGCACTTTTCCCGACATCCAAGCAAGTCTGCTAAGTTTTTTGAAAGTTAGGCAGCCCAAATCATTTCGGGCCCAACCACATGTATTTATTTATTTGTTTGCAATGTTTGGCAGTTGGATTTAACAGCTGCTAGAGGTGAACCTCAGCAAACCAGTTAGGACATGTCTATGCAACCAAATACAAACATAAGTCAAAGGCACAGACCCCAGGACAGGTTCAGACCAGCACCCAGAAGTTAATATTGTAATTCAAAGTTTGGCAGACCCTTTTTGTCTGTGCTCTGCTCTCATTTATGTCTGCAGAACTGGAGTCCATGGAATTACCCTGGTGTGCAGGGCTGCAGAATTACCCTGTATCGGCTTAGTTTCACTGTCTGTTTCCAAAAATCAGCATTTTCTGATTCTAGGTGAGTTAGACCTTCCGTAAGAGACTTCATTTTGTTGCTGCTTTAATATTATATTGCTGTTGAAAATGAAGGTTCCGAGGCTTCTCCCTGTTTCACAGTTTCTGAGACATACAGAAATGGAAATTATTTTCACTTGAATGTTACTGTTATTTTGTTTGAAACTGATGCCTGCTTCTGGTTTACTGCAAACCTGTCAGAGAATTGGATTTTCCTGTTATTTCATTCATCCAATATTCTTTTTCTTAGCTGTTTCCTCTTTGTTAAAGTTCTGCTAAAGACAATGAGAAACATTTTGAAGATCTCGTGTTTCCTCCTAAAGGCTGCTGCTCCCTTTTTTGCCCACAACCCCATTTCGAAGCCAAGGGGAAAAGGCCTTTCTGAGAAGGATAACTCACAGGGACATCTTCAAAGTGAATGTCGGTGACGTTGTTGTTGGGGCAGCTCTGCCAGGCATTGTTGAGGCGGAAGGCCAGGGCGCTGGTGTGCCGGCCATCCAGGGCAGCGAATTTGCGGAACGTGCAGTTCTGGACATTGATGGGCCCATCGTAGAACTGAATCCCTCGAATGGGAAAATCTCTAAAATATATTTGGTGGAGACAGAGAGACATGGTCATGACACAACAGCATGAGGATGAGAATGTATTCTAGACATGTACAGTCCCACAGCACTTGTTTCTCAGCTGCTTTCATTTTTCACATCCCTTAGGATTACTCCTGAGTTCATGTTTTGGAAGAGGAGGGATTTTCCTTCCTTTTAGATCTGCAAAGTCCTCTTATCCTTGCAAGTTCAGCTCAAGTTTTCTCATGTCTGAACAGATCATCTTTATTTGTTCTCTGCTTCTCCAGGGAAGGAACTTAAAGCAATGCCAAAGCATTGACCTCAAAATGAATAAAGTCGTGTCTCCTATCAGAAATGAGTTCTGCAGCAGTGAAACCTGAAACTCATCAGAGCTGCTCAGACTCCTTGGGCTGAGTAATAGCAGGGCTAAAGGAAGTCCCATCACATCTTTCAAAGGAACTTGGAGAGAAACAGTGCAGCTCAGCTGCAATAAAAAATGGATTTGAAAAGAAGAAAAGGTCTTACACTCTGTAGGGTTGAAAAGAGGTGAAGGGGCAGAGTAATGAACCTTTATTAACAGCCTTTTCTGTTATCATCTGCAAGATAAAGAGGACACCATTTTTCACACTAAGTGAACGAGATGCTTAAACTCCTTAAAAGGCTAAGATAAGATGTTTCACATTTCACTTATGATAAATAAATTTGATCCCTTCCTCATATGAATGTCTTCCCTTAGACAAGACCTGCCTCCTCCTTTTCATTGTTTTGTCTCTCTGAGTTTCTGTACACAACACCCAAGACGAGATACATAAAGGGTATTAGAAGGAGAGCTGTAGCAGATGGAGTTTTCATTATTACTGCAGTTAATAATAAGCCTGCTGTATCACTGACAAGCAAAGCTGAGGCATATAATATGGCAGGAGAAAAATCAGCATAGCTGGCTGCTCACTGTAGGGCTGCTGTTAGGATAATTGTGTTTTTAGGAATAACAACAAAACGTTATTGCACTTGCAACCCAATCTGTAGGACCAAACTCTAGGAAGAGGCCACACACGAAGTCTGCTGGCCATTTCAAGGTTTTAACAGAGGCATCAAATTCCTGGAAGCACAGCAGCAATAGTAACAGCAGCTCTGAGGACATTTGTGTCTGCATTTGGGGCAGTTCAAACCTAGAGAAGGGCTTCTATGAGCCTTCCTGGCAGCTGGCTTGCCTGGAGACTGCCACATTGCTCAACCACTGCTGACCACATACAAAGAAGTGCCCAGCTAGCACAAAGTCCTATTGCTGCCTTCTCAACTCTGTTTGTAAAGGGGAGGGGGAAGGAAAGAGAAGCTTGATGCTGTCTTGGCAGCCTGCAAGTATGTACCTGCCAGCAGCAGCTGCACAGTGAGGATTTTGGGATCGGGAGACATGAAACCAAATCCTTTCTGTGTAATGATTATTAAACTGAACAGCATTGAAGAAACCACATTGGGCTGGAGCTTGCACTGAGAGTGGGAATTGTGAGTGCTTTGATGCACTGAGCTGAACTTACGGGCCAATGGGCAGGGTCCTTCCTCTGTGATCCAGACCTCCAGGTCCCCAGATCTCGTTATCCATCATCTCAGTGCCCAGGTTTCCACTCTCACCAACAAACAGGCTGTTCTTGATTTCTTGCTTTGAGCCGTCATCATGAGGGAAAGTCCCACCACTGTGAGGGAAGGGCTGGAGGTGAAGGGGGTGCTCACATCATCCCACCAGCCATGCCCCAGGCTGCAGCACATCCTGCACCACACTTACCTCGCCAAGGTCAGGCCAATGCCATTGTCAGCAAACCTGCAAAGAGAGGAGAGATGCTTCGAAGAAGTTTGGGTTTGGTTTGGTTTATCATATAAAACTAAAATAGCTAAACCAATGAGGTGGAGGACAGCAGGGCTGAATTACTGAGCAATGCTCACAGGGGAACTCAGGTTTTTCCAGGTTTGTTCTCTGGTTGTGGAAGATCTCTTTTGGCACATCTTTCAGTATATGCAGGTCACAGGAAGCAGCAGATGTGCATCATGCTGCTGAGGTTAAGCCAGGGATTACTGGGCATAATTTACTTGTCTCATAAAGCTTTTTCCCTGTGTCTAATGACCATGCTCTTTTCACTCTTAGGTAAAATATCATGCTTATCTTTCACTCCAGCTAGTTTTTATTATTTAATAGTGCTTTGCCTTACACAAACTTCTGTGTTCCCAAGCTCATGCATCGCATACTGCTTCCATACAAAAAACTTTAGAAGTGGAACTGTTAGAAAAACAGAGTTTGGCCTCTCTTTCATCAACAGGACATAGAGATCAGATCTTACTTATTTTAAAAAAAAAATAAATAGAAAAAAATATTAAAATATTTTTCCATTTTGCTGAAATTCCAAGCTTTTAGATGAGATAAATCACAGCTGTTGGTCCATGACTCCCGCTTATAGGAAGCTTACAATTAATAGGATAATTTGAGTCATTCTTGATGGTATCTTCACATCGGTGACGCGTCTGACACTGATCAGCAAAGACATCAGCGGAGGCCTGCAGCCGAGCAAACCCAGCTTTGTCCTGCTTCTGTCTGTAGGTGGCAGCCCTTCCCACGGTATCGCCTTCCTTGCCTCTTCCACCCGCAGCGGCGAGCGCTGTAGTTCATATACTGCATGCCACATTAATATTTGGTTTGCTAATGTAATACATAAGTCTTTGTAGCAATAGGAATGGAAGCTCCTGTGGCTATAAAGACAATTACAGTTTGATGATGCTTCCTGGAATTCACATATGCTTACAGGTTTCCTGCTGGAAACTGATAAAGTACTAGGTCTTTTAGCAGCCTCCCTGTGCTGCATTTGCTCCATGAGCAATGTAAATGTGTTAATGACATGAGTGCGATCTGTAAGGCAACACTTGCTGGCCATGGAGTGGGCTAGATACTTCTGGTTCATAAGTTCGTAAAAAGCACAAACTGTATTACTCAGTATTGCATTTCTGACTGTTCTGCTACAGTCTCATTCTTGCCAACCCGACTGGCTGCTAGAGCCAGCTTATGCTGCTGGTTGCTTTAAGAGGTTTGGGTCACTCAAAGGTAAGACAGCTATGACCAGGAACTGGACACCAGATAACAGCATGACAGCTATTTCTACTACAGTTACCACAATATGCCTCATAAAGTAGCTTTTTGCTTTTTCCTTTTTCCTCTTTCTTCATTGAGGTTGATACCAAGAGTCTGGCTCAGCAAAAGAAACTGTAGAAGATCATCTGTTTTCAAGTGGAAAACAAATATCTGCTCTGACCAGTGCAGGAAATAGCCTTCAAAGAGCACAACAGGCACTTGACCAGGCTCTCTCCCTTGCTGCTGTGATGCATAGTTTCATGTCTGCTTTGTCAGTACTTGCTTATTCAGCATAAGAGTAAGCCACATAAAACTGATCTGTGACCAGGCTCAGCCAGAGAAGGTGATGGATTTTGCTGCTTTCTTTTCAAAGCACCTCATTTCCCTGTATAAAAAGTAGGTTTTATTTTTAGTTATTTGCGTCTGTGTGTACGTGACTATTTTTAAATGCTGGTCAGCATCACGCAGAGAAACAATCTGGGGGATCTTTAGCTGAGACAAAGCAGGTTTTGTTTGTGTAAAATAATTCCTGTGTTTATTTAATGTTTCATCTGTATTTCAATCTTAGCCATATGAAAGGTGTAAAGTGATATAAATAGCTTGAACTGCAACTATGCTCATCATAAACACCAGGCTGAACTATGAGAGTTGAAATAAGGAAAAACTCACTGGCAGTTGTCCAGCCACACATCTCCACCCCGCAGCCAGGCCCCGTGATCCTGGTTCTTGTAGGCAATAAAGCGCTCAATTATTGCAGGTTCCCTGGGCTTCAAAGGATCAGCATCTTTGTGTGGGCTGTATCTGTAACCAGAAGGAGAGAGGAAGGGTTGCCAAGGGAAGGAGGCCTTGCTCGGTGCACGGCCCCACTAAACATCTGGTTTATGCTAACTCTGCAGCAGCTCTGGGACAGCAGTCCATCCAAGTAGCATGTTTAGTCCAGCAGTGATGGCCAGACCCAGCTGCCAAGGGAAGAGCGGTCCAGGAGAGGCACTTGTAAAGACCCACTCCAAGTTTCCTTTCACCTTTCCATTATTGTATTGCTGATATATTGCTGAAAGCATGGAAAGTTTATTACTGCTCCCAAAAGTCTAAGATTTTCTTTTTTAAATCCCTGCTATCCTTTAGCATATTCCTGTTATTTAGAAAAATATCCTTTTGTTTTCCCTTTTGAGCATTCTTATCTCCTAACCTTGGCTGTACTGTGTCAATGAATACTGCTGCCAAATTTTCCTTGCAGTGGAAAGGAATTCAAACATCAGGAGCGTATGTCCTTCACTATTCCCACTATATATTACCCAGGATACACGTACAAGATTTATTAACTCTGAAGGTCTCAAGTATGATGAAATATTGGCCTGACAAAGTTAAAAAAGAAAACGCCAATGGAAACTGCAGTAATGTGTGCCCTCAGATGCTGACTGCTTGGGCCATGGGATCTGAGCAAAGGTCTGGCTCACTATGGTGATGCTGAGGTCAGCTGTCTGAGCTCAGCACGTCCTGAGGCACAGCTCTCCCTTTTGCTACTGAAGGAGCATCTTCCATCATACTACATAGCTTAGAAAACCTGACAGATAAATATCCAACTCAGTGCCAGAAACGGATGGTCCAGAGATTAAAATTCATGCCTCACCAATGAGTAGCAAGGCCAAGCTGTCAGATCACTAACAGATATTCAATAGCACTTTGCTTTGCTTAATAAGCCATCATATCAATCTAAAACTGAGCATCAGGCTGATAGTGTTCCAGTAAATGAATATTGCTTTGGCAGTTTCATCACTGTGAATTTGCTTTCAGAGAAAGATTTAGTATCAGCCCCTATGAATTCCCCAGGCATTGTTAAATACAGATTTTGAGATGGATCTCAGTTTCATTCACATTCATGTATAACTGGAGGAAAACTACAGGGAACAGAATTTGACTCAGACATTTAATGCAGAATGCAGAATAATCTCTCCAACTCTGTCCAGCCAACTTCCAAGTTTGCCCCAGCCAGTCCAGCTATAATAATTTATTTGATCTCTCAGTCTTGACACATGAAAAGTAGAAAACGACATAAATAATCTAAGGTGCAGCTTGTGCTGGTGGGTAATCCCTGAGCATAAACATGACTGCATTATGAATTGCTTCGCTTCCCAGGGTCATTCCTGCCCTTGTATGGCAAGGGACAAATTGCCTTTTGTAATCACTCACTGTGCCTGTGGCAGCAGTTTCCCAAGCTGTACAGAAAAGCAGCATCAGGCTCCCAAGAGAATTTGGAGGTGCTTGCGGAGCAGGCTGATCTTACTAAGTTATTTTTTCAGCAGTTACTTTTGTCATTGAATTAACTATTTCAAATAATTGAGCATTAAAATAATGTAAATAATAGTCACTTTTGAGCGCCTTTTAGTTTCAGCTACTGGGCAGGGCACTGGGGTGATGTTGATCATGGGATAATTGATATCTGAGCTGCTGACTGGGTACCCCTGGGGAGGAGGACTGATCCCACCCCTGCAGTGCTTGCTCAGTGCATGACTAAAGCAATCTGGATAACCCACACCCCAGAGATGGAAAAGAGGAAAGGAAAAAGCTGACATTCTTCCCTGCTGAGCAGAGATTTTCAGAGGGTTTCTCTTCCCTACATAGTCTCTTCTGTCAAGAAACCCAGCCGTGGGGAAATACAGATTGGGCGCAACTTGTGGCTATTGGTCTGCCAGGAAAGAAAACTATGAAACTTAAGCATATTTAAGTCCTTTTCTCTCCCTGAAATTGGCAACTAAGTTAAAAGCCAGAGGCAACCTCTAATGAGATAAAAGGGTGCAAGTGCAGTCCTTGTGCTATTACACTTGCCCGCAAGAAGCCCCCTGCTTCCATAAGTCTCCTCAATAGGATCAGCTTCAGAGAAAGAGGGGGGATTCTCAGAAACCACCAGACCATGGTAGGTCTGCCAATATGATATACTCTATAGAGAGGCTTCCAGTATTTCTAAAGGACTCCATTATGCCACACAGAGGCTGTGCACAGCGCCAGGGATGAAGCATCGCTCTGTGTTTTTAGCCATAACTATTACTGCAGTGGCAGATTTGGAACTAGACAGAAATTTGAAATCAAAGTATGAGCTGCATTACATAAGCACTCCCTGTTCAAGCTGGTTCTGAAACAATAAGGAAAATCAACAACATTCCCAGGAAATACTTTAATTTCTTATGCCTAGAAGTTCTTACAGCAAGTTCTGTCCCACTGGGACAAAAGTCAGCAGAACACCTTAAAGCAGATGTAACGGCCATGCCAACTCAGCTAGAGCTAAAGAGGAAGGACAAACTGGAAGCATGCAGATGCTGTGGGTTCTTCAGGAATGGGAATAGAGAAAATGAAGTTAGAAAGTGGTAAATCTAAATGAAGACCTTTGCTCAATAAAAGCCACCCCAAAGGCATTGCCATAATTCTTGTCAGTTTTCTTTGGGGCAATTTCATAGCTTTCAGCCAGTGCTGTAGAGAAGCCTTTTCCAAACCAAAAGGTTTGTTTCCCGTGGAAAACACTTTACCTTCCAGAAATCAGCGTCAGGATAGGTCTCTTGTCCTTGGCGGAGGCTGGAGTTGTTTTAACACCGTTATCAATGATCATTCCGGCCTAAAAGAGAAATGCAATACTACAGTATACTTATATATTCTACAGTTCTTTCCATCTCCAGGCTCTATCTCCAATTGTTCTAAGCTGAAATCACTCTCATGAGCCTAATAACTGCTTCTGCAGCCTAAAGCACCTCACAACAGTACCACACAGCCCCACTACATGGCATGCTACGGATAAATAAGTAAAGTGAAGGCAATTAGACACAGTGGCCAGTATTTATCCCTCCAGAAGCTGTTAATTGCTAACATTGGCAGTTCAGGTCTATAATTAGACAAGCTGCCAATAGATGCTCCTGGAGGCACTATTTTAGGAGTGCAGAAGCAGAGGAGCAGCCTTAGCAGAGGGAAGAACCTCTCTGAATGCCCAAAAGCCAAGTGAAGCGGGTGCTGGCTGACTCTGAGAGCTCCTGTGCCAGCACGCGAGCTGCTTTATCTGCAGACATAAACAAGCCTGCAGTAACTTTCAGTGAAACAGAAAGCACAGGCATTAATCGCTTGCAGACCCAAAGAGCTGAAGTGAGAAGATGGTGTTCATTTTGAGGGCAGTGTTCCCATTGCGTGCAGACTCACCCGGTAGTTGGAATGCGCACGGTTGTTGAAGAATTTCCCCATTGGCATGTGCTCCGAGTAGCCGGGGGAATACATGCCTGCTGATGGCCCTGTTGGCACATGGTGCAGAACAAACCAAAAGCCTGTTTCCTGAGACAGAAAATGGACATCTGAGACTTTGCTTGAACTTCTTTGCTGGTCTACATTAGCCCAAGGGATTGTCAGTAAAGCCACAAGACGTAAGCCAGAAGATTTCACGACAAATCTCAGCTAGCAGCATTGACCTGTGTAACTATACGCAGCAAAGTGTTGACATGCACATACATTCACATTCACGGTCTCCCATCTCCAAGGCGCCTTAAGTTAAGCTTTGACGTCTATCCTGAAGCTATAAGCAAGAATTTGAAATATTTCACACACATGCACACACACTGATATCTTCCTATCACTGCATAGGATCTTAAAAATCAGATAATTTTTATTTAGTTGCCTAAAAATGTATCCAGGAGCCTGAATCCAGGTATTCAGGTTTTGAAGTTTGGGAAAAATCGTATTATTTAGCTTGTTTACTTGTCTTAATAGGAAAATAAAGGCTCCTAATGGGACCAAGAATTCCTGTGGAATTGCCATTAGTGCTGATTGGAATTTCAGGGCACCATTACTCTACTGCCATCAGCAGAATCATTGCCAAAGACTTCACTGGAACCCCGCGGTCACATTTATTTCATTTTTTCAGAAGTCTGGGATCTTTTATTAAAGTCATCCAGCTCCAGAAACAGCAAGTAACAAGAAGTGTGGAGCAAAAGGAAAAGTGCTGTTTTTTTACTGGGAGCACCAGCCACGTTAATATCTGTCTCAATTGAGCAGCATTTCAAAAATGCCTGTGTCACAGAAGCAGGTTTTATTCCAGCAAGAGCCTTGCAAGGCTGTAACCAGTATGGGTTGTTCCCAAACAAAAAACTTCTGCACTCACTTCAGATCCAGCAGCTGCACAGTTGATCAGGTTGTTGTGTGGGTTGGCTATCCAGAAGGTGGATACGGCACTGCAGGTCAGGGAAACAAAACATAACATAAAGATGACATCCTGAGCACACACCAGAGTCACTGATCAACTCAGCCAGTACAGGGCAGATACCTCCTCAGATAAGAGGCCCTGCCTAAGGGTCAAAGGGAATGTTGTTTTTCCTTTCTATTCTCATACCACGTGTCCTCTGCAGTTTGACAGAGAGCATGGCCTTATCTTTTAAAACCCTGAGCATTAAATGAGGAATTTCAACTGCAATTCCAAGCCTGCTATGAAGCTGTCAGATGTCAATCGTGTTTTATGATAAGGTAAATACGTTGTTGCGCAAGTCACAGAAAAGAACTTTGCCCCCAAATAAGCCCTCAGAAACTCGTTTAATTGAGAGATGCAACAAATTGCCTCTTAAGGGCTTTCCAAGTGCATCCCAGTACCTGACTTTTCCATGAGCTGCTGTGATTCATTAACTTTATTTGCCACATTCCTGTGCATTGCTTTTGGGACAAAAGGACTCAGTTTGTCTAATGCACATAAAAGACTCTTAATGGAAAGACTCCAGCAAGATGGAAAGATCAATCTGTCACTATCCATCCTGTGACATACAGTATTCATTAACCAACAGGCACGTAACTCTGGGAGGAGAACAGCCAGCACTTACAATCAGCAGACCAGCTCCCTGAACGTCCTGAGTGAGATTCGCCCTCCTGTAGAGGCTGAACTGATGGTTCCCGTATGTCTACTTTAACTTTGCTATGAAGGACCTCATGGGGGCTCTAGGCCAACTGATTTCACTGGCCTAAGATGAAGTTCTGTTTGTGTGATTTTATCATGAAAACATAGCAAATTGTATCTATTTTTGGCATGCAACTGGCCTAGAAAGAAATATTTTGAGATTATAGAGATTACTCTGGCTGTGTAGACAAGGGCACAGACATTACATTTCCACAATGACCTGTCTTTCAGCCCAATCCTGCTCCCCAGAGCCATGTGGATTGAGCAGGTTACTGTGTCATTTAGCACAATCCTATTGTCTTAATTTCTGCCAGTGGCTTCCTTCCTGCCTCTTCCAAGCTAACAGAGCCGCAGCTGGTGCTCATCCATCATCCCTTCAATGGGTGCCTTGGCTGCTGCCCCATGGATAGTGTTAGCGTACTCATGCACTTTCATGAGCTTAGTGCAAAATAAGCTGTTTTTATGATCAAACCTCAAATTCCTTTAAATAACAAGACATGGCAGATCAAAGTACTGTAGGACCTTTTCATTAGACCTCTGCCTATCATTTGTTTCTCATATAACAGTCTTCAAGATGACACAAAATATGTCTCTCTGACTATTAAATGGATTATCAGTGGAAAATGAGAACAAAGGTTGATCAACTCTTATTTTATGAATGGAGACATTAAGTATAATTAATAAACAAACACAGATGTGAAAAAGAGCATTGTATGAATTCATCTCTTTCCCTTGCCAATCTACAAAGCTAAAAATATGTTTCTTTGAACAAAACTCCAGTTTGTTCTGAGGACAGAAGGGTGATATTGGTACAGGCTCAGCAAATTGAGAGCATTTCCAAATAAAAGAAATTCCCTGAAGATATTTCACCGTTAGCCATCAATCAGCTTTTAACTGCCTAAGTTTCAGGATGGAAGTCTGGCTCCAAAGAATTCTTCAGTAACTTCTTGTCGATCAGAAATTTAGCTCTTCCGGGGTTTGAGTGGCTTTTTTAAGAATAAATTTCTGGAGAAAAATCTGGGCTATGAGCAGAAGCGTTCCTGTCTTCCAGCAGCTTCAACACAGCACCAATGTTCTGTGGTCTCAAGACAAATCTTCACTGTGGAAGACCTCCCATTCTGCTGCACAAGGGTCTTGTCTTCAAGATGATCTACCATCAATTTTAAATTCTTAAAGGCAAGTTTGATGTCCAGCTTTTAAAAGAAAACACTCTGAGAACAACGTGGTTCCACAGATCTGCTCCAGATCATTTGCTATGCTCCCTGGACTGCAGCTGGGGATCTGATTGCCTAGCTGCTAAGGACACAGATTTTACTGTAAGAGTTTAATGGTCTTTCAAGAAGAGTCAGGGAGATCTGGGAAGAAAAAGAAAATTAACTGCCTGATATGCATCAAAATGAGCAGATTCCCTGTGCAGCTATTAATTAGTGATGAATAATTTTCTAAGCTGTGCACCTTGATTTTTTGGGCAGAAAACCAGCTGGCAAATCATGGAAAGAATGGCTAGAATGGCCTTCAGGAGCTCAGTGAGTCTGTACCCTACCTTACGACAGGGTCAGCTACAACTACAGTATTTGTGACTGGCATCCTCTAAACTGTGCTTTAAAATTACTGCTAACAAAGAACCCACTAATTCCTCTAAGAAATAATTCTAATGCTTAACTGCATGGCCCAGCTGGTTGTTGTTTCTTCTGTATTTCACCTGATTTTTTCTACAAGGCAACAGAACTGCAAACAAAACTTGTAAAATCCCTTCTTGTTGCAAATGCTTCTATAATCCTCATTTAAACTTCAGTTGGCAGATCTGCAAGGATGCTTGAAGGAAAGAATCTTGAAAAAGGGGAGATGAAAGGCATTTAGCATTTTTCAAGTTTAATACAGTGTTTGTGGCAAATAGAAGTTTTGAGAAGCTCTCTCAGAAACGTTTTAATGAGCTCATGTATAGACAAATTAGAGATCCAATGGGTGTATACAGCCTTTGCTCTTTTACTAAATTCCAATTCTGTGCTAAACTGCATTTATTATATCATTTTAGCTTCAGTCCACAGTTGGGCAGACTGCCGTATGAATGCATACCACCAATGCTTTAGTATTAAACAGGAGTCATTCTTCGCAAATGATGACTTCTGAATTATCAGCAGTATTTTCAAAAGCAGCTACTATTTGAGATGAGTACAAATGTCAGAACTTTTTGCGGAACCATTGGGATCAAGTGTCCATAACGCACAAGGCATCACCATGTCCTTTGAAAGAGATTTTCAATATCTGAGGTAGGAACACTCTCAGTTGAATTTATGGCAAAAATGAAAATTACACCCTAGGTGTGTAGGCATCAGAATAGCACAAGTATAAAGATCCCAAGCAGACTGCTCTCCAAACCTTTGCGCCTTGCAGCCCAGACCTCTACAGAGAAGGACTACATAATCAAATACACAGAGTGCCATCTTTTATGGGTAAGTCCTGCAAAGAATAGAAAGAAGAAAAGGAAGGCTCCCACTCACCTACAGTCCTGCCTGGGTTTAGGGATGTACCCTGGGTAAGCACCCTCTGTGATCAGCTTGCACATCCTGCTGTCTCGGTCAGAGGGGAGCAGAGTGCTAGGTTTAACAAGCAGTCCAAGGCAGTGATCAAACGTGTTGCGCTCTTCTGGTCCATCCTCCGTAAAGAAGCAATGGCCCAGTGCATCATAACCCACAGCATCCTTCACCTGCATGTACAAAGCAAAGATCAGTGTTCAGGTTTCATGCTTCAGCCACTGCATAATAATAAGAAACTTTACAGCAATGGCACACAGGAACCTCAGTACCCTCTTGAACTCAGGGTGTATATGGAAAACTGAAAGCAAGATCATCTCTGCTCTTAAAAGCTCATAGTCTAAGCAATAATTCCAACACGTAATTAGAATTTGTCATCATCTGGGAAATGCACATTCCATTCTTATGTTTGCTTGTGAAATCAGTAACTGCCTTAGCATGAGGCTGGAAAAAACACAGGGTGGGGGGTGAATGGAGGACATTAGGTGTTCAAATCACATCTGGGCTCATTCATCTTCATGTGGAGTTACAAGGGTAGCAAATAAAGTGCATTTGAAAAATGCAGCTGAGCTGAAAAAATATTTTTTCAGGCTATCACAAAGGCAGCAAGTTGTTTTCCAGCCAGGCTGGCTTGTTTTAGGTTTGACCTGATCCTTTTCTCCAAGTTGTTGACAGAAGCTTTACTTGATCCTGAGACATATCAGCTGGTGTTAATGCTGCTCTGGTTTTGATTTGAATGTTGTTAACATTGAGACACTGTTGCATTGGGCAGAACAATACCCATCACACCACTGACAGATCTGAGAACACAATTTCAGGAGCAGATATGTGAATTCAAAGCTTAAGGCTAGGACTGTCTGGGAAAAAACAGCCCTTGAACACACCGTATCCAGCAAGGCAGTTAGTGGATATGCCTGGGATGTGGAAAATTAATTTCCAGTCTCCACTGGCAAGATGAATGGCTGGCACTCCTGGGCTCCCTCCTTGCTCTTCCAACCAGCCATCAACCACCTTGGACTTAGGAAACCTTCCTGGCAAAGTTTAGCCTGACACCTGTGTGTTCCTACAAGCGCTTCTGATGAAACAACAATTACCAAGGGGCAAAAGATAAACTTAAACTGGATAGAAGACATATTCTTCTTGGTGTCACTGGGAGACGCAGGTGCCCAAGTGCCTGAATTACCTTTGTAAACTGGCCTGAGACTCCTGAGTCATATTCATGCCTCATTCTCAAGGCAAGGAGCACCGATTTCAAATAAAATCCCAGGACTAGAGTTGAAATGATAACAAATATGTTTTCACATAAGAAGGAACACTTTGCTTGCCAAATCTATTACAAGCTTACATCTGCACACACATCTATTATGCATCATCCATGCTCCAGTGTAAATGCTCAAATCTCTGAACATCACAGTAAATTAAACATAGCTAATATGACCTGCAAAGTGGTGCATTCCTTTAAGCTATCTCACTGAAACTCACTGCTAACTTCACTGATCTAATTAGATAACTTTTGCAAGGTTTAGGCTTTTTTACTTAGGTGTAAAATGTATGGACTAGACAGAACTGTCCCTTCTTGGATGAAAGAGCTGTCTCAGCCTTGCAATGATAAAGGTTTACAGGATAGAAGAACATTTCAGAAGAACGAGCTATCTTCAGAGGAAGTTTTCCACCACACAGAGGAAGTCTTTTAACCACTCAGATGTCAGAATTGCACAGAAACTGCTATCAATACCTATTAGCTTTCTCTCATACAACAGTAATAGTGGAAAGACACATAAGTAATGGTGCTGCGACGTTCAGATGGTGGAAACAGTTTCCCTAGAGAAAAGTTAGCCATTTTGTATGGCCATTTATCTCTCCAGCACAGTGCTGCACTAAGACTGGGACAGAAAAACCTATAGTGACAAAACTTAAGCCAACCTTTGTGTGGGTAACATTGCAGAGGAACACATCTCCTGGTACAGTGAGAGGAGTGAAGCAGAGAGAGACATGCACTGGCACAGGGGCTCAGAGCCAGCAAATGCCCAATGTTCTCCTAACTCATTCCTGAAAGCCCACAGAACAGCATAGAATTATCAGCCAGGGACCTGGTCCCCAGTGCATTCGTCACTCTCCATTTTATAAATTACTTTCCCCATACCTCATCTCTCAGTCAGCTCTGTCTTAGTTTCCTGTGGTTGTTTTCATGCACAAACCCAGTACTGAAATGCCTGGATAGCAAATGAGATGCTTGTTCCAAAATCACTTTTCAAATGGACTTAATTTTTTAATTTGATTTAAACCTTCCTAGTGGTCCCTAATCTTACTTTAACTATGAGTAATTTATGACCAGATAATGCCCTTTTGGTAAAACAATTGCTGCGCAGATACCACCGAAGCAGTTAGCACAACCTCATATTCCTTGAAGTATGGCTCTCCCCTGAATTCTGCCAGACTGTTTTTTTGACTTCCACTTCATTTCCCTTTCCAGTGGCTGTTTCTATTTTATCCTGCACACTGGGATCCAGTGGAGAGAGTGGGAATCAGAGCAAAGTTTCATCCCTGGTATTGTAGTGGCGCAACTAGGTGGTTTTGTTGCAAATGTATTAAAGAAAACATTGGGTAAGTGTTGCATATTCAAACAACAACTATGGTGAGAAAAGAATTTCTACAAATTTGTTTCCAGAAGGACCCTCTGTGTCTTCCAGTGCATATGAATTTTCAGGCAAGTGCAGAACAGCCCATCAATGGGAATAAGCTAATGTTGAGATTGTAACTTTCATCACAGTGTACAGACCCACAGGAAAACACTTCTGCCATCAGGAATCACTGGACGCTGTTTTCTGCTAGTGTTTTCAGTATGAGTATCTCTGAAGTGACATGAGAAAACTGATAGCAAAGGAAGCAGGGAAGCCTGTATGCAAACTACCAGCCTGCCTTAATGACACTTAAAAATAACTGATGCCCCTATTACATTTGCTAAAGCATTTGCACAGGTACTCAACCACAGCCCTGCAATAAGCCCCTGTGAAATCAATGGCTTCCTGTTAAGGACATCATTAAGTGCTGTGCTATGCTGAGGTTTAATAGCCCAGCTAGATTTTTTTGTACAGCTATTTCCAAAACATGGTTTGTGCACATCATCAAGGCAAGCACTCCCTCAGTGAAGCATGCTTTGTCTCTGCCTGATCTCAGAGGGAATGAATGTTACTTAGGGAAAGACATGTAGAAACAGGTAGCATTGCCCAAGTAAGAAGATAATAGGCAGCTAGAAAATGCACAAAATAACTGTTCTAATCATCAGAGACCTATGTGGGTGTCTGTGAATATATCTGGGGCAGAAGGAAGAGGAAAGGAAGGAAATTAGAGTCAGAAGGCAGATGAGGAGATTGTGGTGGGATGACCTGATGAATTGAGACATGAAGCTGCTGATTGCAGATGTCTGCCATGGAGCAATGGAACAACATTTAAGTGATGCAACCTTTGGAGCACATCTTCTGTGATGCAACTGAACAAACTTGTTCAGGTTGCTTTGTTTCACTGGGACTTTCTTTTTAACTATCAGCAACAATCATACAGTTAAAATAGAAAACAAACAAACAGGTAAAATATGAGAATAGTATCCACATATTTTGGTAAACCATAACTCACAGGGATTCAATTCTTGACTAATGTTTATTATTTGTCCCAAATGTTAAGATTTCTCTTGGATGCCTTGTCATGGAGGCAAAGCACAGCCATTTAGTCGAATTGTGGCTGTGGAGTAACAGCAGGAGGATCAAAGCTGCTTTCATCTGCTACATCAGCCTGTCTAAATTTCATCATGCCATCTTGGCTGGAAAAGCCTGACCACATGGATCTGTAGCCCATTAATCCTCCATGGCACAGTTATCAGTTGGAGGAAGCAGGGTGTTAGCTGGCCTGCAGCTCACCAACAGCTGTACAACCTCTGTGCAGCCAGAGGAAGTTTTTATGTTGTCATTAGCAATAGCCCATGATAGTGTGACAAATGAATTCAGCAACGCTGCTCTTATGCTCTGCACATTAATTGCATACTAAGACCCTGTACTGATGACTTTGAATTGGGAGGATGCCATATGACCCTGAATGCCTCATATAATTTATATAGTGGAATGTCTTTTTTCTTTAGAAGCTGTGTTCACTTGCTAGGATTTTAGGATCATGTTATAAACTTAGAAGAATAGACTTCAAAACAAAACCTCCATTTCATAAATAGAAGATAAAAAGTTGCTCCGCTTCTGGAGCTGCAATTTCAATGCCCTCTCTTCAACTTTGGTGCATTATAATTATGCCTGTGACTTTCCCTTCCACTGGATTTCTTGCTTTGGAGGACAACTTGGACAAATCAGAGCTCTCTGAGTGCTGAATGCTGTGAATAGGATTGCAAACACAAACCTTTATTACAGGAAAGATGAAGCACATTTAAACTTTCTGATTATCATCTTTAAATAGCAAGCTCTCTGTCTATAGATAGATCCAACTACTCATTAGAGGTGGGCTGGTCTGCAACATCACTGCACACAGACAAAATCTCTGCCTGCTCTGAGTCACACACAGCCTACAGTGCCACATTGGCCTCCTCCTTTTGAAAGCAGGTTGAAATATGCCTAGAACGTATATCCACAGTGGGAAGAGGCAGACATGAGCTCGAACAATAAAACACATCATCCTTCAATAATTAAGCGGTAGTCATACTATGAGGAAACTTTTTAACTGGTGCTTTGATGTCCAAGGTAGACAAGGTGCTTCTTACCAGTAAACCATTGGATCCATGGACTGTGATACAGCGAGAAAAGGTATGGTGGATGGAGACATCCTTCACATATGTTGGAGGGTTGTAGCCTCCTTTCTCATCCACATCTCCAGCCATATGGAAATGAATTGGGTAATGTCCCATTGTCTGCTGGCCCATGTATTTCAGTTCTAGACCTTCAATATGGGTAGCCTTAAAATCAAGACCAATCTGGAGAACAACAGAACAGCAGTCATCTAACATGAAAAACTATTGAGGAGGAGGAATATAAGAATAGGAAAAGTTGCACTGTATCTGCCAGGAAGATTAACTGTGTGGAAGGAACTCTATGGCTGCAGGATGAGGAAAAGAGGGTCATGGTAGCTAAAGGGACCATGATTGCTTTTGATCTCCCCACTGCTGCAATGGCTACATTTAACTTAAATTTAGACGGAAAACATGTATTTAATATTTCCATAAGTTTCAGTCAGCTGGACTCAAATCAAAGTCCCAGACTGAGCACCACCAGAATCTGCAGAAAATGGGGCTGGGATATGGAGACTGTATCTCAGGTGGTTTGAGCACCAGCCTGTCTGGCTGAGCAATGTCTGCAGGGGCATGAGGTACACTTCAAAGCCAAAGGACAGGCAGCAGCAGTGGGGGTGATCTGACGCGTTGTGGGGAGAGGCTGTTTGCTCAGTGGCTGACATCAGGGTTTTCTCCCTTCCTGCATCCTTGTTTCCTCGGTAGGTGAAAGTGTGGCTAGGAGGAATGAGCAAGGAGAGGTCTCCAGGCTTACCTTGATGTGTCCCCCAAAGGTGTCGAAATCAAAGAAGGAGCATAACTTGCTGCTGTATTCATAGCACTGCCCCTCCATCTCGCCCATCACCACAATGTTGCGGCTCAGCAGCCCCACTTCTGCCCTCATGTCAACACCATCAATCACTTCACCAGTGTGGAGGTATGTTGCTTTCCCTAAAGAAACAAGATCCAGTTTCAGGGTTACTCTGCCAGTGCTGCTGGTTTCCCCTTGTGCTTCCTGTGGTGGGGTTGGCATGATAATGAAAGGAGTAACTGAGTCAGTATAATCTGTTGACTGGCTCCTTAAAGGAGAGAAGGCTGGAGCACAGGTGTCAATCAAGGCCTTGCTGAGATATTTCCAATGGAGAAGGTGGGATTTTTGGTTTAAAGTTTCTTCATTTACCCAGGGAGCTAAACCAACAGCCAGTTGGACAAATCACATTTCCTACCTTGATAAGGGACTTTAACCCAAAATAGAAAGACCTCTAATGATCCAATCAGCCATGTACGAACATTTAGCACACAGAAAACCAATGATGTAGCTACTGAAAAGTCTCAGTTCCCAAGGTTAGCACAGCACTTCCTATAGTGAGACAATGGGAACTGTTCAAATCCCACAGCACAGCTCACTCATGGGCAAACATCAGTCTTGCTAATGCCATGGCTGTTAATCTAAGCAAGGAGAGGTCTGGGCAGAGAGGCTTGTGGAAATTGAGTTTTGGGACAACTGCAACCCCTCATCCAGCTTGTGGACTGCAAAACCTATCACTGCCTGCCCTCCCAAACCACTTAATTTCAGTTCCACCTGAATGTCTCCAGCTTGTTTCACTCTGCCCTGGTGTAGTTGGAGCTGGTAGATCTTCCACCTACCCCATGCCATGTCTCCCTTTGCTAGGCCAAGTCACTCATACCACCCTTTGCACAGTCACCCTGCTCCATGGAAAGGTTTAAAGCACAGAAAACTTTCCCTGGCCTAACTAAGAAGGGGTGAACTCCAGACAGTGTGGATGTCTAGAAAGCAAAATCATCTCATTGCTATAATTTCATTCAAACATATTCATACGCCCTCCTTCCTTCTGTGGCTTTCTGCAGAGAATGCAGTTGGGAAAAGGTTCATCTTACTGACTACACTCTGTATTATTCCAGTAAAAATAAGTAATAAACTCTTTAAGTAAACACTGAACTTTAAGAAATGCTACACTTGCATGTATTTCATTTCAATGGAATCGTTCAAATATGTAATTAGAAACAAATGGCAAGCCTGAAGCCTGGCTATCACTGTGAAGCACTTTATGTTTAAGCAGAGGTGCCAAGTTAAGGGGGGATTTTTGAACATTGAAACAGTTTTGTGTTTAACCAAAACATGATGCTTTGACTTTATAACAAAGATAAGCACACAGCATTCACTACCTCTTCTCCTGCAGCTGGGAGAAATGCAATTTGATGGTGATACTGGGATTTGGGAAGGCTGAGTGCTTTGCCTTGCTCCAAGAGTGCTGCGCTGTGGGACAGGGCTCACACCATTACATGTGCCCTCTGCCGCAGCACCTCCGCCTTTAAATCTATGTGATTATGTGAAAGAACACTCTTTGCTAACTAGAGGAGTGGTGATGACAGAACATTTGGACACAGCTTTCTGGCTGCAAGGGGAAGATGAGGCTACCCCAAGCTCTGTGCTCAGCCCCAGAAATGAGGGGCTGCAGGAGGCCATGGATTTGCTCCTCACCCATTTTGCATCTCCCTAGAAAGTCCTGTCTTCCCTTGTGTTGCTGCCCTGAAGCCAGGAAGCCTCACTGGATATGTGGTCAAATCTAGACCCAGACCATCCAAAAAGCAGCTTTGCTTCCCTTATTCACACATATTAAAAAAGCCATTGTAGTAAGTGCCCTCCACTCATTGAAAAGTCTGCTAAGGAGCACAGTGTCTTGTTATGAAACTGGTTTTAAATGGTTATTTTTCAGTTTCCCCCTGAGCTGACCTTTCCTTGATTTACTGAAATGCAGGAGGAAGTTCAGATAATCATAAGAACACCCTATTGGAAGCCACACCTCCA
The DNA here is from genome assembly GCA_025447955.1 of Psilopsiagon aurifrons. Taxonomy (NCBI): domain Eukaryota; kingdom Metazoa; phylum Chordata; class Aves; order Psittaciformes; family Psittacidae; genus Psilopsiagon; species Psilopsiagon aurifrons. The sequence goes on from JAOEHY010001234.1 coordinate 29,230, forward strand.
GGATTTGTGGCAGTGAAATTGGATAGGCAGTTTTGTTATTCACACCCTGAGCTCTAGAATAATAAATGTCATGCTTGCATGTATTTAATTTAATCTAACACCAGTCCAGACATGTAAAATAGGGTAAGCACTGACAGGAATGTTAAATATGGACTAACCAGTTTCTAAATATAACATCTTGGGTGCATGTTTTTCACTTTGTGCTTTTGCTGAGTTGGCTTGTTTGGAGATAAAAGGAGAGATGGAAACCAATTCCCTTCCAACGTAAAAGTGGATTTTGAATAATAGCTCCTTTAAAAGAGTTCTGAAAAACAAATCTCTCCTCAAGGCAGCCAGAAATTCAAGCTTCCCATAGCAATGGGGCTGTGTTCCTGAACCGGATCACAGGAGACAGCCCGCTGGCATGGGAACCCTTAGGTGCTGTAATTGCTGATGGGAACCAGCACTCCAGCAACAGGAACTTCCCATGGGGCTGGAAGCACCACAGTGTGCTTTTATAGCCATGTGGCACTTCCAGGGAGATGCTGGGGCATGTTTAGTGATAGGAATGGAAAAAAAACAACAAAAGAGGCTGCACCATGATGAGTTCAGGGAGTTCACCTGGGGACAGAAGCATCTCACTCTGCAGAGCTACAGGCTTGAAGCTAGGCTGCCAGCACAGGGAGCCTTCCCAGAGAGCAACCACGGTATCTGAGACCCTGAAACCTGGTTGCAGGCAAGACCAAGCCAGGAGTTTTCAAACCCCTACTGAAGTGGTTTGATACTAAAAAGCATCACTGTGCTTTGGATGTGGGAGAAATGCGTCTGCTGCTTCAGCATTAAACCAACAGCTGTGATTGCTCAATCGCCAAAAAAAACATGGGTCACTGATTCACTGTGTCCTCCTTTGGGCTCGTACTTGCTGCATCCCTCATGGACAGATGTTGCCCTGCCAGCATTCTAGGTTTGTGCCATGTTATAATCTAAACCCATCAAAGCCTGGCAGTGACTTAGATTATATCTCCCCATAACAGGCCTATTTGATAGACTACCAAAAATGCCCTGAGTTTGCCACTTTATTTATTTAGCAGTGCCTCCAGGTAGCAATGTCTAAATTCATGGTGAAAAGCTTCTTTAGCGTGCAATCTGGCCTGGTAGAAGTCTTGATCCAGAAATTATGAGGACATTTCCATGCTTATTACTCAAGACAGTGACTATTAAAGTCACCAGTTGTTGGCAAGGACAAGGTAATTATGGAAAGAAAGTATGCATTAAAATAATCATAGATATCCACTAATCAAGGGCATGCTTATGCTAATAAAGCAATTCAAAGCAGAGTCTCTCCAAACTGTACAAAGCTCCAGGACAACCTGCCGTACAAACCTGGCCATAAAACCTGCATCTCAAGCCTTATCAAACCTAGGGAGGGTGGAATTTTAAAACCATTTCAGCTGCTACAGATGTGGGTGCATGCTTAGCTCTGGTGAATTACACAGATGCCTGACAACCCTCCCAGGTACACTTATGCATTCCTAAATGCCTTGGCTCTAAATGACAAACTGCTAAATCTCCCTTTCAGAAGTGAAACAGGCACCTGAAGGTCTGGCTTTGGTGAAGATAAAGTGGAGCTAAGATGCTCCTGGATTTATTTTTTTTTCTCTACAGGGTCTTTTGTTGTTCTTTGGGCTCTCTAAGGCCAAGACCTTCTCTCTCATGGTCTTTTAACATTTCCTAAACAAGAGTTTTTTAAAGGAAATGCTAAACAGACTTGTCTGTTCAACTCATGTAATCCAGGGACAATAAATCCTTCAGGGCATCTTTCTAATACGTGCAACTCATTTTAGATGCCATCCCAGGCCTCTGTCAGATTTGGTGGTTTTGCCAAACATTTATCATCACTAGTGGTAATGCCCTTATTGCTTATATCTAATAACCAACAAATGTTCACACACGCATCCTGTCAAATCCTCATTATTCTGAATTATCTTGATGAGGTTTGCTATTTCACCCCTAAGCCACAAGTGTGTAATGCAACACAGCTTTGGCTGAGTTGGCCAGCTTCTTGAGTCATGCAGTACAACCTGATGTCTTAACTAATGAATATTCCTTGTATTCCTATCTTTCACATGGAAAACTAAGTTTACAGTAAAAAAAGAAAAAAAACCAAAAAAAAACCCAAACCTTGTAGGAATGTGGAGAGCCTTGATTTAGCATGGATATTATTAAGTGAATTATTAAATATTCTATTGGATCAAAGCCTCTATAGCTGTTTGGGTTTGAGGCTGAAACAAGTGGATCTTACTGCCTCTGACTGGTGCAACAGGAACATTGGTGTGGACTGGGGAAAATGCATCTGCTCATGCTGGTTTTAACTGAGCACTGGGAGGTCTGTGTTTTATCCCAGTGTCAGTGTCACACTTTTTCCTAAGGCCACTCCTGTCCCATCTCACACCCTCTTTCCGGAGCAGCTACTTGGCAATGTACTGACATGCTTCTGTAAATGCTGGGTTTTCCTTCTCCAAATGTCCAGGTTTTTCCTCTCCTTATGCTGACATTTACATTCTTGTAGCTGGGATGGGAAGATTAGGCAGGTCTAGTGGACAAAGAGATCAATTCCTTACTTAAATCAGGCCCAAACTCTACTCTTCTGAACCACTATGTCAATTTGAGTATGCTTCTGTCAACTTTGCTTCCAGGCAATTCCCAGAGGCAGAAGAAAGAGCTCAGGAAGACTGTTTGAAAGGTCCATATCACAGCGTTTCCTGCCCAGCCCTCAAGCACCAGGGTTGGCTTAAAAAAAATTGCTTCTGGCAAGTTCCAGCCAAAATGATGCCAACTTCTAAACAAACCCACCTAAACCTCTAAAAGTTTCTCAATTTAGATAGCAGATTAACTTCTCCCATCCTTATAGCACAAGATGAATGCCAACAGAGGCTATGAAGTTTAGACAACTATGGATTTACATTTTTTATTCATGAGCAAGATCACTGAAAACTCTATCTCTCTAGTATTTGCAATCCAATAAGCAGGATTTAAGATATGTGTGCTTGTAATCATAGATTCACCAGTATGTGAGATAACTGGAGTAATCATGCAAGGTACAAACAGTTTTTTCATCCTTTATCAAAAGCATATAGGAGCACAAAAGAGCACTTCATCATTTTTGTTCCACTGTGAAACTTATCAGCATTAGTAGTAACTTCATACAGAGCAACCAAGATGAAGATAAGACTTGTTTCCCAGGGAAACTACACAAAATACTTGATCTTTCCTACTGTCCAATTCTATCACAGCAATGCGACCCTTCCTTCCTTCCTCCTGCCTCCCTTTGCCCTATACTGTTGTCCCTCCCCAAGCCTTGTGAAGCTGGAAGATCAAACAGTTTTAATCTGTTCCCACAGAGAAAATAATCTAGGCACAAAAATGACAAGCGAAAAACAAAGGAGGCAAGAGGAGAAAAAAAGTTCTGTTTAAGTGAGTGACCATTTGATGGGGAGCAGCCCCTGCAGAGCTAAGTCCTCATGCAAACCAGGCTTACTCATGGAAGCCACAGTTTTGACATTAAAGTAATTACTCCAATAAAAGAGGGCATAAGGTCAGTGCTTGGGTGCCTTCCACAACTTTCTATGCTGTGATTTGCAGAATTCCACAGTTAGACAAGTAAATCCTACTAAAACCTGATGGCAATTCAGTATTAACGCTCTTAAGCTGTTTTGAAAAGACCAGCCTCTAATGAATCTATTCCTAGCATGTAAAGAAATTATCGAATATAAACAGGACATGAGCTAATGAATGAGTTTGATTTAGTTGGCACAGTACACTAAACTGTGTCTATCAAAATAATATTAAATGATGAGGGCATCAATTACAATCAAACCATAGTATGCCAGGTGACTGCAACACTGAATTGTCTGTCCGCAAAGCAAATGTTTTCTGCCTTTTTTTAAACAGAGACTCTAAAGAGTCTTAAGTAGTTCAGACCTGACATTTAGGTTTTGTTTTTTTTTAAAAATGGAAAAAAAGAGAAAAGATTAAAAGGAAATAAATCATCATGGGTAGGAATGGTTTTATCATTTGTCTTTCAAAGGGCAGGCTTCTGGAGTTTTCAGCTCTTAAATCTTAGGGAAAATCAAGACATGCCACTTACTACAAATTATATACCTTTGAGACCCCACATATAAATGTATCTGTGTGGAAGATTTTTTCTCAAACAGAGCAAAGCAATCTTGCCTATCTCACATAGCAAAGGGTAGACGGACATCTATGTTCAACATCTTCACACTAGTAAGAGCCTAATGTGGCCATACAAGCACAGGTTGTGCTCACCTCTGCTAAAGCTAGAAGTGAGCCCACTGCTTTTGCCAGCTATTTTTCTGTGTTTGCACTCTGTTGGCTGATCCCCCTTTACACAATGGATGATGTGCCACTGGAATAAATAAAACCTTATCAAAAGGAGCGTGACCAGCAGGTCAAAGGAGGTGATCCTGCCCCTCTGCTCTTGTGAGACCCCATGTGGAGTACCGTGTATAATTCTGGAGTCCTCAACATAAGAAGAACATGGAAGTTTTGGAAGAAGCCCAGAGGAGGGCCATGAGGTTGATCAGGGACTGGAGCACCTCCCATATGAAGATAAGCTGAGAAAATAGGGGGCTGTTCAACCTGGAGAAGAGAAGGCTGCGTGGAGACCGAATAGAAGCCTTCCAGTATCTGAAGGGGGCCTACAAGGATGCCAGAGAGGGACTTTTCATTAGGGACTGTAGTGACAGGACAAGAGGTGATGGGTTCAAACTTAAACAGAAGAGATTTAGGTTAGATATAAGGAAGAAGTTCTTTACTTTGAGGGTAGTGAGGTGCTGGCACAGATTGCCCAGAGAAGCTGTGGCTGCAGCATCCCTGGCAGTGCTCAAGGCCAGGTTGGACAGGGCCTTGAGCAACCTGCTCTAGTGGAAGGTGTTCCTGCCAACTGTGTCCTTCCCAACCCAAACCATTTTATGATTTTATGATTTAACAGAAGTCTCACAGGTAATTAACTGAATCACAATAAGTTTTATAAAAGTCAGTACCCGACAATGGGATGGTGGATTCATATGTGCATACCTGTGTGCAGACCAATTTCAGTGCAAACCAAGTGCTCAGAGTGGTGGTATTTGCCTCCTCCAGCAATGAACACACCTTGAAACCCACCACTATGGTACTGCTGTACGCCTGCAGAGCTGTGCAGGCTCTGGGAAGCTACAGGCATCACAGAGGGAAGGAGGCATAGAGAGCACCCACCCCATGGCTCATTTTGGCTACCTGCAGGTCATGGCACAGGGCAATGGATGAAGTTACATCATAGCTGGGGAAAGAGTAGCTCAGGGATTTCTTGGCTCCTGAAGCTAGGGAACAATATCAGCCACACCCAGCTTTTATTTCATCTAGGCTGAACTTAGAATCAGACAGATTATTTTATTTTCTAGTGTGAATGTGCTTCTGTTACAAGAAAGTTGGATGTAATTTTTATTCCTGGAGTAGATTTTGCCTTGATTTATATAATCAGTGAAATCCTATTGACGTCAATGGAGTTGCCTGGATATAAGTAAGGGCAGGCTTTGGCCCCAGTGTTCGTGTCATTTGTGGTAATAAAAGGAATGTCCTAATTCTCCTAAAGAGTAATTGGAGACTAAAAGCACAATTACTTTAACAAGTGTTTCCACTGCTTCTTTACTTAAAATTCACATGAACTTTTTTGTTGTTTTTAACCCATTCTTCATTTCCTTAAACTAACTTAGTTGCCATCACTGCAGAAGATAATGTAATTACATTAATTTCACAGATTCAGTAGGTTATGGGAAGCCTAAAGAGAAATATTCCCATGTCATCTTTATTTTCACTGACGATCTTCCAAGATCATCTTCATGATGTGACTTGTATTATGCTAGTCTGGCACAGTTTTTCCAATAGCTCAAAAGTTGCTCAAGAAAAATATTCAGCTTGGAAATGTGTCTTCTTTGAAAGTGCTAGACATTTTAAGTCATAAGACTATGATACATTCGAACTGTGAGCAACATTTTTCTTGGCTTGATGAACATCTCTTGTCAGGGCCAAACAACAATGAATGGCTAGAGCTCTCTGGGGAAGGAGTTGCCAAAGGAAGCCAAAGGAAGTACATCTGTACCTTCCAGAAGATGTTGCATCAGAGATAATGAGGAAGTCGTTCATTTCACAGAACTTAGCAAACTCCCTGGTGCACTGCATGTTCCAAATACCCTCATGGTTTCTCAGAAAGATCTTACTGTAAATACAGACAAAACCTCTGCCTACAGCAACTGCCAGTGTGTAAGAAAAAGATAATGTAACATATATGATTTACCACCAGGCAGATGCTGCCTTTAAAATACAGCCTCAGCTATTACATAGTTCTGTATTGTAAAATAACTTCTGCTTTTGAGTAAATTATGTGTGAGTAAATTATAATTATAGAAGTTAAAAATTCCTCATCTATTCCTAGAAGAGGCATTTCATGTGACACTTCCATGCTCTCCATATCAGAGTGCCAAAACATAGTTCTAGAAGGAACAGACCACTTCACAGACTCAATCTCACTCTGGATATCACTTTCATGCTTGTATCAGTAACAGTCTCTGCTTCACCATGGTTATGCTACATAATTGGACTTAGTGTCTGAAGGCCATTTTACAACAATTAGACTACAAGGCTTTTTCATCAAAGGCAATTTGTTCTGGGTTTTAGCTAGTCACCTAACCTGGTTCTGCAAGTGCAACTCTTTGTTCATGAGAGCTCACAACTCCCTGGCCTCATGACTTCAGAAATGTTTGGTTAATACATCACCTCTCAGCAATGCTGCCTGGAGACGCAGCAAATGAGAAACAGTAGCTTCAGTAGTACAAAACAGTATTTCTAAATTGTAAGATTTCAGTTCTTGTTAAGTGTAACTTTCTTAGGAAAACAGCCAGCTGCACATTAGTTCATAGCCTTGCAGTCTCTCATGGTCTGCTCCTTCTCTAGCACACTCTTTGGATCAGCTGTGCTCATCTCCTGCTTTCTAGGAAGTGATACATTTTCAAATGCAGTTATGTAAAATTGAACATTTCAAATACATGACCTGCATTTGTCTCTCTTAAATATATGCATTCATTCAATAGTGTGCTTGAGGACAAAACCAGGAGTCAGCTATGTCAAGGGAAGGCAGAAACGAATCAGGATCAAGTTAAACAATTTTTGAGCATGAAAGGCATATGTTTACCCAAAGCATCTAAAAAACTAGCCATCCAATTCAAGTGTCTTTCAGCTCTCCACAGTTCTTAATGCAGCCACCTCAGCACAAACAACAGAATTTGTGAACTGCAACACCAGCAGGATAAGATGAAGCACTTTACCTGCTACCTTGACCTGGGTGGGTCTGCAGGCTTTGCATGGCAGCACTTGGAACTCCTCCGCCTGGTACATGGAGTAGTCAGTGCTTGCAACCACCAACCTATCTCCGGGTTCCCATGAGCTCACGTCATCCACCAGATTCAGGACTGTGCTGTTCACATTGGTGTCAATGGTTACCGTAAGCTTTGGTTTCACTGAAAAGCCAAAATGGAAGGGTGAAGAATTGAGTTAATCCTATCAGAAAATGTTTGCTCTTTTTTTTTTTTTTTTTTTTTTTACTTTTTCCTCAATTAAAATTTTCCCAAAATACCTATGGGTCCCTAAAGACATTCTGCAGAAAGCACTACTGCTAAGGAAAAAAAAAAAACCAAAAAAACCCCAGATCCCCGAAAAAACCTGGAACTCCTAAGAGAGGATTTCATTTGATCTTGAATGTAAAGCTGCCTGAATTTTATTTCAGTCTAATTAAAGTGCAAAATATTGAGGGGCAGATAGAGAGTCTTCCCTCACCCCATGCCAGGCTTGTCACTTCCTAACATGACTGCTGAAAGCAGTTACTAAAAAAATAAAGGAAATGACTATTTAAACCAAACATCATGTCTCCAGGCCAATCACAATTCCCATGGCATACCATGCAAATGCCTCAAAACTGACTGTGGAAATCAAGTCCTAACAAAAAGGACCATTCCAGTCTCCATGTCAAGCCTTCATCTCTCCAGTGTTATCTATCAAAAAAGACATACAAAACTGAATACTATTTCTTCTCTGAAGGGAAGAAATAAGATAGTTAATTTTGACAGTAATCTCTTCAAAGATCACCAGCTAAGACAGAAGTGAGCAGAGCTAATTTATATACCATTCTGGAAATATGAAAGCCCAAACCATGCTACAGTCCTTAAAGAATGAATAAAGAAAAAGATGATGTTGGTCCCATACAATATAGAGATGAACATTACAAATGACATATTGCTCAATTCCTAAAGAATCTACCTCCTCCTACAACCAAAGGATATTCTGTAAACTTGGTGTTATTTATTCAGAGATGTATGCAACAATACTATTATTTTAAATGCATACCTAAACTTTTAAAAGAATTAATTTGTAGAGGACCGAAGAAAGAAGGACAATAGGTACAGGCTTTTGCTCAATAACTATTAATACTGATCTCAAAAGGACGTTTCAGAGACATGGACGTATCACACTTAACCATATGACATCAAATTGTATTCCACATAATTATGAACGCAATATTTCACTGCAGCTGACAAACCGAGAAAGAAAAATGCAAGGAAAATGAAGACTAAAGGAGAGAGGAATTAATAAAACACACTTCAAAATAAAATTGGAGAAGCTAGGTTTGAAATCTTCCATTACACTTTCCCTTACCTACACCATCTATCTAAAGGCACTGTATTCATGCAGTACAGATATTTCCTTAGTGACCTGCCCAGACCATTCTCACACGCAGATAAATGCAAAAGACAGACTACTTCCTAAAGTCCAGACATGTCTTTTTTTTTCTAATGAGATGCTGAGTAAAATTAGCAGATTTCTTGCTCTTAACTGACTGCAGACAATGACAGCTTCCCATTACAGTAAATATCTGAGCTCCAGTCACCACTTCTCAGTCCTCAGTGTGTTTCAAGGAGATGGGAAATAGCATCACAAGGAGAGGTCACAATTACACAGCAAGCAAAGAACATGGAAACATTAATATGCTGATGGATGTCACATGACTTAATGAAAATGTGTTTTATGAAGAGCAGGAAATTGAAACAACTTCTGGGTGCTCTTGTCACAAAACAGGGAAACATTCGAGTATGGAACTATAAAAAAATCAAAGTTTCCATGCTGTGGAAACAAAGCCGTATTGCACATTTGGCTCAAATGTTTCAAAATGACCATTAGCCCACAATTCATTCTGTAATGCTGAATATTTAGGAAGGAATCCTTAAAATACTCTCTCAACAAGATACATGATTTCTTAATGAATATAAACAAAGGCAGTCACCACAAGGTTCTGCTGTGTTCTGACCATCCTAATACAGACCAATGGTCTGTCATTCTAATTACATAATTTGATACCCTCAAGGCAGCTGCTTTCCTACTTGTAATCCCATAGAAAAACAGCATTATAACCATAAAGCGATAAATAAAGGGGGAGGGCCCAAGTGAAACTGTCCAGAGCAAGAAGAGATTTCACAAATATCATCTAGACTACAAACAGCTTGATATAAGCAGCAAAGGAAGTACAAGCAAACAGCCTGCAAAACAGCACACCAAAGGGCAGGCTGGCAACATGATTTATGCTGAACTGAATGGGGGACCTGGGTTAAGCCTCAAAGCTTGAAATCTCACTGTGGGACTGGGGATTGTCAGAAGGATGAAGGGTCTGATGCATTATCCTCATTTTATGATGTAAATGGCACAAAAGGAGGTCTCTGAATAAATTCAGCACTACAGAGATACCATGCTACAGGCTAGGAAATAAATCATAATGAGATGGTGGAAAGCACAGTGCTTTAGAACTGTATGGCTTGGACAGAAAGGTCATCCACAGCAAAGCACAGCGCTTAGTGAGAGTCTGGAAAGAACTTAGAAAACATGTCAAAGCAAGTTACAAACTTCTGGCTGAATCTCCTAAGACCCAATCATGTAAGTCCCTAATCGCATAAGCAGTCTCAACAATTTCAGTGAATAGCTGGCATGGATTTAATCTTGCCTCTTCAGATTCACATATTAAGTAAGATACAAAAAATTACTGTCTAACAGCCACCAAATAAGGAAGTACCATTAAAGCCCAAATAATGCGTTCATAAATCCAACCCAACAGCTGAAAGGGCACATCAAGGAAGTACTGATAGCCACACCTGGAGAAGGGAGTACAATTAGGCTGCAGCTACCACTGTTCCAGCAATTCTGTAAAACCAGCTCTTCATGGCAGAGGTTTTGCTCAGTACAGATCTCATGCAATAGCACTACATGGTTGGGGAAACAAAACTGCACAGCAGAGTCAGGCAGCTTCCTACAGGCTTCCCCAAACCATGCTCATCAGCTCCTAACTCTAATTTCTTCTTTCCTTTGCTCTTGTTCTTCTATTTAGCTGATCGTTCCTGTCCAGCCTCCCACAGAAAAGATGGTATCAGCAGGACATTGCATCAACTGCTTTGCCTACCCTTACGTACCTGATGAAAAGTTCTTATAGCCAGGACTGACTCACAGTGGTGTCCCCCAAACACTCATTTTGGGTTGGCTGTTACAACATCCTTATTATGTGACAAATGTAATACCTACACCTTATTCTTCCCCACACTTCCATCTCTGGCACAGCCAATACAAAGAAATTTGCTTTCGCAATGCAGAACTGGAGTAGCAGGCTAGTGCTCAAATGAACTATTCAAAAATGTGGCAGCTCCATTTCCCACACAAAAGCAAATAATACTGTCAGAAAATAGCTGTACTCCCAGGTAAGCCTTCACAACAAAATTACAATACACTCTTTTCATCTTAGAAAAGAGGAGAAAGCCTCACATAACAGAAAAACTAGAAAGAACCAAGCAGACGAAGGTGGAGAGCAGATCTGTAGAGATGCATATTGGCAAACTGTGCTCTTGTGGAGAAATTACTTTTCCACTAAACTGGTGAACATTTGCTAACTGTGTTCGTAAATACTGCACAGCTGCACTAAAACAGGAGAGCAAGCCCAACACGTCTATAATTTGATAACAGGTTTCTCCAGTGATTCACCAAAAATAATTAATCAAAATAAAAACATGGCCAAAATTAGCACTGCTAGCTGTCGTGAGCAAAAGCTAAAGGAAACACACTGACTAAAGCAAATCAAAGCCACTGTATAACCAGACCTCCACAAAAGAACTGTAGATTCTTCTGCCTTGTATTCTGAGGATTATATTGAAAGCAGTATTTCTCTGCACTAACCATTACTGAAAAAACTTTTCAGCACAGTGTATATAAGTCCACACGGATCAGAAGGAAGATCTGAACAGATGGGATGTTTCTGGCATTTGTAGTGACAATGGTGTTTTAAAATTATTTCCTGAACCCACAGGTGTCTTTCTGCCTTGTCTGACACAGTCAAAAGTTATAAAACAAAAACCAGTAATCTTTTTCTGTACATCCACTGAAAACTGGTTATTGCCAGCCAGCAAGACCATTTCCACAACATGTAGAGCAGTCTTCCTATCCGTTCTGAGCATCAAGCACTCCAGTGGATACCTTCTTAGGATAGCAAGATCCACTCTCCATCGGTAAAAGGAGCTAAAATTACTCTAAGGCCTCTCAGTAAAGTCTTAGGCATTTCAACAAATGCTAATGAAAGTATTCCAGATCTGAAGTAAACAGCAGTTTCTACACCAAGTTCTATGTGTCCAAGATTTTATTTGCTATTTATCTGGTGGTGTGTCTCAGCTTCAACTATGAACATGGCAGATTCGCTTTCAAGAATATCCTACCCTCTATGTCCTAGAAGTTTAGGCAGATTTTGCATCTGAAACTTTCCATAGTTTATAAAAGTGGATTACTGACCTTCCGTGAACAAAGAGAGAACGTTGTCATTTCTACCTTACTGCAGCATCAAGTTAGTTGCTAAAGGGCTATGCTGACAAAGAAGCCTAAAGGCTCTTAATAGATTGCCCAGATTTTTGAAAGATGTTCCAAGGCTAAAATTTCCGGACATCCCACTTAGTTCCTCAGCAGAAATGGAGAGCTTTGAGACACAGACTCTTTTCCTCCCAAGTAAGACATTTAGGAGAGAAATATCTCACAGGAAGAAACACCACAGCCTTCCAAGTCTGTAAATTCACATCAGAATTGATTTAGTAACTCCATGGCTGCAGTTCTTGCCTTTAGTTGCAAAATTCATGCTGTCCAAGTACAATTATATATTGAACATCAACAAAAAAATCGGGATCTGTGGCTATCCAAGGGGGAAAGGCCCAGTTACAGCAAAGTATTGAACTTACTCTTTCTCGAGCATTCATGCATCGATAATATCTAAGACTGCGCAAACCAAAATGTCTTCAGAAAGAGATTAAGGAGCTATAGTAACCACTGCACAAATAGTTACTGGGCGGCTTCAGTGCAAAATAACCTCCCAACTCTGTCCTAGCAAAGCACGGATATACAGGCCAAAGTTTCTTCATCAGTTCGAAAAATAAAAATGGGATGGAAAAATCCACTTCTGTAAAACATGCATTTGCCACTAAAATACAAGTAAAGAGGACATTGTCACATGGGAGGCTGTAGGAGTGTTTAAGTTATTAATGAATCTTTTCAGATTGATAATCTGTCCTCTTCTCTGTAAAACACATGGATTTCATTTGCTCTTGGGAAAATGACCAAATGGAAAACATTTTTTCTTTAAAGACCTGAGAGCAAGTTGTCTTTATTACAATACTTAGATGACTGATATGTGGCTACAACGCTGAAAATCCAAGTTTTGTTTAAAAAATAGGAAAAAAAAAAAGATAAACCAAAAAGGAAGAAATCTCATCTATAAATTATGTACCAGGTTGTTCTGCAACATTCAAAACCAAAGGCAGCTCATAAGCTGAGATTCAAGACTTACAGGTTTTTCTTAGCTATTTTACTAACTTGCAGTGTGGTCTTCAGCATGCATTTTTTATAGCCCTAGTTACTGATCTAAATTGAACATAAAATTACTTTGAGAATCGCAGACAGAAGTGGTACATACAAAACTTCACAATTCCCCATTCACTCAAGACAGCTAGCTGTTTACTTACAGGTAGTACTGAAAATTTAGCTGAGTATTTTTGATTCCAAATAACCCAGAAAGCACACAATGAATTCTGGATTGAATATTTTAAGAATTCAGTAAAGTATCTAAGGTGATTTTAAACACTGTATAAACAACATAACTGCAAGTCTCTTGATTTCTGACCCGCATTTGAAAGTGACTAAAAGGCGTGTTGTGCTGTAAAAATTAATAACACAAAACCGAAAACCTCACAAACAAAAATCTCATGTTAACAACATTGCCTGAAAACCCTCTGCTAAGCCAAGTCTACCCCCAACTCCAGCCACCAGAGAGGATTATAACCCAGATCAACCATTTCTAGTGATAAACGTAATTATGCAGTAATGTACAGCCAACAAATTGGTCTGAAACTATGATAAGCATTCAGATGCACACTGTAATACACAGTGATGCAGAACAATTACTTGAGGAGTTTGTATCAGCAGATCATCTTAGTAGCGAAGAGAGGAGACCCTCTGTTGCAGGTTCTTGATAGCACATTTTCACATTCAGGTGTTAATTTTCATTTATCTGTGATTTCAACACCATCAGGCAGCAGTATACGTGATTATAGTTTTTACTAAACCAATAGGTTGCTTCTGTTCACCACTTACGTTTAACTTTCTTTGCTTCTCTAAACTGACAAACACATTCTTTTCTTCCTGATTGGCAGGGAAGTTCAAACTTGCCATCACACTATACCATGAAGACTTTTATTTACAGATCTGTTTTTCTTCCCTCATAAGCCAAACACTCATTCCAATTCCACTTTATAAGCTTTTAAGGTATGACATTATAATTTATATTTAAGTATAGTACTTACGGTTGGCATAATTTTACCAGGTCCTGATCAGTGGTGTTTGGAGGCAGTGCTCTGATGTAAAGGTTTGTTTTACTTAATTGATCCCATCCTGAGTTGCTGTTGCTACTACTGTTGTTATTACTGCTGGTGGTGCTGGGACTAGGAGGAGCCATTGGGTGGGCTGGTACAATGGACTGCTGCAAAGAAAAAATCATGTTAGAGTAAACTACAGATAGCACTTGCGGCATGCACGTTAACTCAGTGTACAGTAGCCTGTTTACCATTTGCAGCTCTGTGTTAAAACGGTATATAATTACCCATGTATTTTAAATACACCTGCTTTCACACCACGTTTGGAACAGGATTTACAAGCACATTCTAGTATACCCAACCACCATGTGAAGAAGGCTCAATGCATGACACAGGCTCAAATTACATATAGCCTCTGCTGAATATTACTCATAGCATTTTGAACTCTTCATTGTGGCATCTGATGTGAATATGAAATAGGAGACATTGTTCCTCCAGGTTCCAGCAAGTGTAAACCAAGGTTACATCACTATGACTATTTCACATGTCCATAAATGAATTCTTGTGGCAGACATGAATAATATGCCATTTCCTTAAACTACACAGAAATACAAAAGAAGCCTCTCTTACATCTCTTCATGCTTTTAGTACTTCATACAATACTGCTACTGTTTTTTTTTAAAGGTAAGAGAGGGACCATAGGCAGCTTAAGGACCAGACCTTGAATTAACTGTGTGCCTTGGCAGAACTCTCATCTTGCCACTGATTTCAGTATGTGTGGATTATTTCAGTATCAAGAAAAAAATTACGTATAATGGCAATTAAAAAAACATAAAGTTTCAGAAGTAGATAAGCACATAAGCATTTCTACCTAGTCCTCAAGGCATTAATGAGATTGTTCTTGAAATCAGACCCTAATGAAACACAAAAACGTCCTAGAGAAAATCTGCAATGGAGCACTCTTAATCACTTGCATTAATAACAGTACAGCAGGACACTGTACAAAGTGTTATGAACAGGTCTGCAGCGTTGTCAGAGGAATACTTTAATAAATTACTAGAGAACTAAAGCTGCCAGTAAGTCTTGTGACTACAAGGTTTTCACTGACAAAAAGAATTGGCTGCATGCAGCCCCTGTCCTGCAAAAGCCTGAATGAGCTTCTACGGCTCAAGAAGCTCATAGCAAAGAATCACTCTGTGAACTGCAGAGGGAGGCGGGGG
>JAOEHY010001235.1:0-32592 GCA_025447955.1 Psilopsiagon aurifrons
AACAAGAAATATTCTTAATACCTTTCACTGTTTTCTCCTTAGCATTTAAATGATTAACTTCTTTTCAAATTGTGTGGGTTTATGTGCTTTATACAGTGGTTTGCTATAAAATTTAACCATGACATACAGTTAAGTAAAAATCGTGAAATGGGACTTTACAGCTGCGTATTTGTTGTTAGCCCTTTGGAAGTAATTATGGTCTCTCATTTATCAGATGCTGTCCGGTGGTAACTAGAAAGAAGGCTTTGCAGCATATTCCCATCTTGATTAGGAAGAAATGAGTAAAACACAGCGGTACACAGAAAACTATACTTAGAGTTTTTCATTCGTGTATTTGCAAAATGATGAGAGGCCTTCTGAAATCGGAGAGCAGACTCAATGCTTACCTGTACTCATGGCTAAAAAGTGCATTAAAGCTTCCAGAAACTCAGAATCTTGCACATAGATACTTTATGGAGTGTAGCTTGAACAGGTCACAGTAGGAACAATATTAATACATACCTGGCTGTGCAGAAAACCTTTAACATTGGTTATGAAGTCTGAAAGTTGTATTGAAGCAAAATAGTATGTTTGGATTTTTGTACCTTAAAGAACAGCAGAACTGAATGTTTGGCCCACTGTTCTGATATTTCTGGCAAAATTAGATTTTTGAAGTCTTGTCATGGGAAATTTTGGTGCTTTTCATAGATGCTAAGGCTTTGCTGGGATGTCATTTAGTAGACGTATTAATTGCTTTGTCATTAGACATGTTTCTTTGGGATAAGGCAGTTCTCATATGCCTGCTCAAAGAGAAGAGGATAGGTCATATCATGTAATCACCACTCTGCCAAACTGGACACGAACTGGGGAGAAAACTCCCTTGAGGGGAGATGGGTGAGGAGACTATTTAGCTTATCTTCAGTTTGATGTAGTTGATTCAGACTGCAGGGGTAACTGTGGTGTGTTTGCTTGAACAATTTTGTTGTATCAAAGTAAAGTGTGCAAGTAGCCAAGCATTAGGGAATGACCAGTTAAGGTAAGTTGCTGATCTTTTTACTGGGCAAGTTTATTTCAAGGAAGATCTTGCTGTGTTACTTGTCTGGACAATTCTAAATCATGTTTGTTAATATGTGTGTCTTGTTTTGGTTTTTAGTAATTGATGGAGGTCCCTTGGAAAACCAATACAGGCTAAAGCAGTTCCACTTCCATTGGGGTGCTATAAACGACTGGGGTTCGGAGCACACAGTTGACTGTAAATTTTACCCAGCAGAGGTATGAGATAAAAGGCTGAACAATGGAAATGCTTGTGAAGGTCTCAGGCTGCCTGTGGCAGTACTGCATGCTACAAAATTCTGAGTTTGAAGAAGTAAAGCTTACTCTTAAAGATCAGACCTGATAGGTGCCAGAGCTTATCAGCCATTTTATTAGTAAGTTCACATTCACTCTGTTTTCTGGAGAACAGTCTTGAAATTGAACATTGGCCCCATTACTGAAAGTTTCAGTTAATGTTTTCTTCTCCCTGAATGGTCCTGGGGGTAGCTGCTGGACAAGCCAATGGCAGGCAGTGAATTATCATTGATATTCCAGCACTGTAGGGATGGAGTGGCACAACTGCTTGTCCTTCCCCCTTTTAAAGGGGAAGAGTGTGAAACAAAAGGCAGACGGAGGGTGCAATTGGGTCTTCAAGAAATCCCAGGTCCCAGCTAATGTGATGTGAATCAGGTGGGCAGCAATTACTGAGGTAAGTGTGCAAGCTCAGATCTCAGTTAAAAAATTGTAGGTACTTTACCTCTGAGCTGCAGTAAACTGAGAGTTTGCATTTTCTTGGGAGCAGAGTGCATGCACTGCATCTCAGCTGCTGTCTGTAGTGGGCCTCAGATCTTCGATCCTTAGTGCTTTAATATCACAACTATTACTAAATACTTCCAGAGATACAAAGCACATACTGACTACTCTTTTAAAAACATTTATTTAAAGAGAAAATGAAAGATTATCTATTTCTCATACCTCTTCATTTCTGTGAATCAGAAAGCCTGATCCTGCTTTCCATGTATACAGTTGTCTTGTGTAGACAGAGCCCCAGCTAATGTTAAAGGTTATTTCCAGTTATCCACAGGTTTTTGTGTGTTTCTTAAGGTGTTAGAATAATGTACAGCAGAGTTCTATGGTAATACAGCAGTTATCATGATCACTTTATTTTCTATTTTCAATTCCTAAGCAGTCATTGGAGCAGCAAAATTTTTGTGAGTAAGTAACTACTAAGGCAGAGTCAGTAAAACGGATGGAGCCAATGGGGAAGAGTATAGATTAAGTTGCTCAGAGAGGAAAATATGACAGCTATAAACACATAGTAACAGACCAAAGATGGAGAATTTTGGAAAATGGTGATTTTTGAGAAGACTTTTCTGTTAATGTGTTTAAGAATTATGCCTGCTAGCTTTGCAAGGTATTTGTTAACAGCAGGTTACAGCCTGCAGGTTCTGGGGCTGGTTCTGAGTGTGTTCAATACACAAAACCCCTTAATGGAGTGCTTGTATCGGACTGTAAGCAATGCAGAGGAAGCTTATTATGTGCAGGAGTATGTTCTTGAGCAGAGCAGCATGCTGTGTACAGTTCGTGTTAAGAAATTAGTGTCTTTCAGTTCCAGGTATACTAAGCCTTTTTGTGTTTTTAACTAGCATTCCTGTAATGAGTCTCGCAGAGACAAAATCCCTTTCATATTTGTTAAGTATGGTTTATGGGTCTTTGGCTATTACTTAAAAAAGAAAAAAAACCCCAACAACTAACCAACCAAACAAAAAAAAAAAGCCATTCTTTCCCAATACCACTTTGGTCCTCAGTTCTGTGCTGTGTGAGTTCTGAGGTAGCTCACTGCAGTGTCTCAAATTGCCAAGGACCAAACATAGCAAAGATCAAGAGATGAGTTTCTTGATATCATTGCTGTGATCTGTGCATGTGTTGATTTCTTATTTATTTATATTTCAGTTGCATTTAGTACACTGGAATGCCGTTGTGTACCCAACGTTTGAAGAAGCTGTAATGGAAGGTAACGGCTTGGCTGTTATTGGAGTGTTTTTAAAGGTAATTTCACTTTCTGCAGTAAGCTATAATGATGCTTTTTTATTTTGTTAAGACCAATTTAGGAAAAAATATCTCTAGATTGTTGTTGGTTTCAAGAAATACTGATAAAGGTAGATATGTGGAATGTCAGCTTAATGATGCTCTAACTCCTGCCTGTCTTCTGCAGCTAGGGGCACATCATGAAGGGCTGCAGACACTGGTTGATGCCTTGCCAGCAGTTAAACACAAAGTAAGTATTTTTAAGTGTCCCACCAGTTATCACTGGCAGAGCTAACGCAGTCATTAAAGGTAAAGAATACTTTGAGAAGAGCAAAACAGTAATAAAAACTTTCTTCCTTAAATGTCAGTCGGAGGCCTGACACCTTGAATAAATTGTTGACTGTACTGGAGGTGGGAAGAAAGCTAATTAAGGAGGAATTGTCCACTTTAAGCTTTCCGAATTCTTATTTTAAGAAATTATGCTCTTCAGATTGTATCTCCTTAGAATGGCAGGCACATGTTTAACGTTGGCTCTCACTGGCACTTCACTGATTCCTGCCCTTCCACTTCCATGAAAACAGGTGCCGTTGGATTAGTTTTTATATGTCATTTAATTGAAAAGAGTTTTCTGTGCTGTGTAAAGTGATAGTTTATTTCTTGTGGAATTAAGGCTTTCAGATCTTTGTCTGGCGCTTGAGAAGACTACTGTTTGCTTATTTTAAACGCTCTTAGGTGTTCTGCAAGGGGAATGGCACTTATTCTTCACAGGTGATTCCTGATTCTGCCACGAGAGGGAGAGCTGCGTCTCTGTTAGAGCTCAGTAGCAGCTCATGCTCCTCCAGTGGCTGGTTCGTTTTTGAAAGCGCACATTGAAAACACACATCAAGAATTTGCTGGCTTCTAAGTGCTTCCAGTTGAAGTCGCTGTGTCATTACTTATCGCTGGAAGGATTTTCTAAAATTCAAATAAACCAAATATTTATGGCAGTGAAGTAAAATTCTGCCAGATAAATGCCAAACAAGTCAGTTCTGTGCTTAAATACCTACGTTTATGATGACAGTACAATATTTTACAGCATATGAGTTTGAAAGAAACTAAAGCCAAGGTCTTTAAAAACAAATACAGTATCAGATATTAGGCTCTTCAGGCTGCATGTGGACTGCTTCAAAAGGGATCTTTTTTCGAAAGGATCACCCAGCAACTCATCAGCACCTGGTTTGGAATGTATAAAAACCTTTGTTCCCTCATTATCACTGACTTAACCATCAACCAATGAGGAGCATTACCCAGCTTAAGATGAGGAAGGTCAGATAATACCCATTCTGATGTGTTTACATCTTCCTCTCACATGTGGGGTGAAAGGCCCCATCTAAAATCTCTTGTCCAAGGCCCTATTGTTAAAAAATCCTATACTGTAGTATTTTTTCATTCTCAGTGGGGAATTGATAAAACCTGTCTCAGTCTTTCTTTCCTGCATTGCCTGTATATCCTGGAAGTATGTCAGGAGTAAAACTTTTAAGTAGGAAATCACAGCCTTTGAAGCTCGTACTGTCTGGTTTCTCACTTGTGGAGATAAATGTGGAGACATGAATACTTGATATGATTTAAATAAAACTTTAATCATTCTCTTTTATCCAGCTGCCTAAAATCATGTGGTGAAAAGTAAGAGCACTGTTGTTTGCAGTCTATTAAGTGTATCTGGCAGAGGAACCTGAACTTATTCCATCATTTATTCTTTTATTCTTTTTCTTGTTTGTTTCTAGCTCTGACAAAGTCACAGTCAGTTCCTCCTTTGTGCTCCTTGTTCTTCTGCCCTGAATTCCTAATGGCTTGTGGGGACAACAGAAATACTGAAATCTTGTCTACTCAGTTGCTGCCTCTAATGCCTCAAACCCAGCTTACCAATTTTGTACAAGTTTATGGGGGTTTAAATTATTATGTAGTTAGATCATTATATTCACAATCTTGCATATGCATACGTAACATGTACAGTATTTAATATTGTTTTAAATCTTCTAATATTTTAAAATCTTCTTTTTTGCCTAAAAATACAGTTTTTAAAACTTTCTTTTTTTTCTTGGATTAGGACACTGTTATTGAGTTTGATGTCTTTGATCCCTCCTGTTTGATACCTTCATGCCCTGATTATTGGACCTATGCAGGCTCTTTGACTACTCCGCCACTTACTGAATCAGTCACATGGATTATTAAGAAGCAGCCCATAGTGGTTGATGAGAATCAGGTAAATCTCATGCTTACATTTCAAATCATACCATATACCTTTTTGCCTCCCTGCCATGGATGGCAAGATGCACAGAAGTAGTCGCTTATCAGTAGCAATAATTCTCTGTGAATACAGAGATTGGTGGCTGCTTCACACCCGGTATTTGGGTAGGAATCCTGACCTTAAGGACAGCTGATATTGAAAGACTTAAGACTCTCTAGTAAGCAGTTGAAGATGCTTCTCCAGCTTTTCAATAGAATTTTATCTTGATCAGTGATAAACAATGCCTTATGCTGGAAGCTGCCCCTTAAATAGCGTGAAGGTTATTTGTTGGAACACTGCTCTCCTTACCAGTGATTCAGAGAAAGCTCCAGGAACAAACTGGCCAACAAAGTTTTCAAGTTGACAGTCCTGTTCTAGCCTGTTTTTCGTAACACTCATTTTGTACTAAGGTCATAAAAGCCTAAAACTACAACGGTTTGTCTTATACAAGAATTCTACGTATGTTGTGTAGCTGCACTCTATTTTTTTTTTCTGGGTATCATGGACCTCAGTATTTTTCCATTGCTACTGTTACAAAGCCGTCAAACTTAACATTAATTAAAACTGATTCTAAAGGTTTATTTCATTTTGTGATTTTTGTGCCCCCCCTTGTCTGACCAGGTTGTAGCAGTTTTTGTGGTAGGGAGGGAGAAGAAAGGACATTTGTGAAATTCCAAAATCTGGCCTTGTGTGCATGTTCTTGATAGTCATGTGCATTTGCACAGGAATCTTGTGGAGACTGCAAGAGCTAATCTGCTGTTCTTCTTTTGTGTGATGTCTGAAAATACAGAGGCGATGGTGGGTGGCTCACATACCATTCTGATGGCCATAGTGAGTTTCCATGTTTCCATTGGGTTTTCTCCTTTGCCTTTGTGGGACTGTTTTCAATATGTTTGGCTACACTGTCCTTGAATTCCATTTTTTTTTTTAATTCCTCTTTAAAAGGAACATTCAAATTTTTCAGCAAATGTTTGTATTATGGAAGTTATTTCAAGTGTGGAAGTTTGTGGTCAATTGCCTGTCCTGAGGCTAACCCTCACTTGCCACCATAAGCCCTCTATTGCTTTTAACTTTACTGCTTCATGTTTCAATGTGATGGTATTGGTATAAAGTAGATGTAGAGACACAGAAAATGATCAGAAGGAGGACTCATTGGAATTGTACTATTATGGTTTTTGTTGGGAGTTTTCAGTATTTTTTTGTCTGTTCAGAGTTGTGAAGTAACTGGAAGGGCATTGCAGCGTAGAACAAGTCTCGGAGATTGTTGCAAAGCAAGTAAAAATTAACAACCCCCCAAAATCTACTGTTATTTAATGGCTTAAGAGGCACTGAGAATTATCTGCGCAATCTTATGAGATTGCGTGCACCTCAGCAAGTTTGCCGATGGCACAAAGCTGTGTGGTTCGGTTGATAGGCTGGATAGAAGGGACGCCATCCAGAGAGACCTTGACACGATCAGCCAACCTTATGAAATTTAACCGTGCCAAGTGCAAGGTCCTACACCTGGGTTGGAGCAATCCGAGGCACACCTCCAGGTTGGGCAGAGAGGAGATTCAGAGCAGCCCTGTGGAGAAGGACTTGGGGGTGTTGATTGATGAGAAACTGAACATGAGCCAGCTGCAATGTGTGATCGCAGCCAAGAAAGCCAGCCGTATCCTGGGCTACATCCAAAGGAACATGACCAGCAGGTCAAGGGAGGTGATCCTGCCCATCTGCTCTGCTCTTGTGAGACCCTGTGTGTTGTGTGCAGTTCTGGTGTCTTCAACATAAGAAGGACATGGAACTGTTGGAACAAGTCCAGAGGAGGGCCACGAGGACGATCAGGGGGCTGGAGTGCCTCCTGTATGAGAAAGTTGGGGCTGTTCAGCCTGGAGAAGAGAATGCTGCATGGAGACCTCAGAGCAGCCTTCCAGCATCTGAAGGGGGGCTATAGGAATGCTGGGGAGGGATTCTTTAATTAGAGACTGTAGTGATAGGACAAGGGGTAATGGGTTCAAACTTAAACAGGGAAAGTTTAGTTTGGATATATGGAAGAAGTTCTTTACTGTGAGGGTGATGAGGCACTGGAATGGGTTGCCCCGGGAAGTTGTGGATGATCCATCCCTGGTAGTGTTAAAGGCTAGGTGAGATAAAGCCTTGGGTGACATGGTTTAGTCTGGGTGTCCCTGCTCATGAGGAGGTGTGGTGGAGTGTTGGAACTGGATGATCTTGAAGTCCTTTCCAACCCTAACTATTCTATGATTCTATGATTTCTCTATTTTTTGAGGCTTTGGTTAGTAGTTGTGAGTCCAATGACATGAGGCAAAATGTGAACTTATGTAGGGGTTTTTTTTGATACAATTTTGTATGGAGTTAAAGATCTAGAAAGTCATACTCCAAGCAAAACTCTGAAGAGTAGGCATGTATGTGGTGAGCTTGATATTTTACTTTACATAAAGGAACAGGATGGGATGAACTGAAGACTATTAACAAAGCAGAGAGAACTGAGTGCATAATGGAGCATTCTTATGTGCAGTTTAAACTTTTTCCTTTTTTTTTTTCCCCTCTGTGGTTTTTTTTGACTCTCATTCTTTTATGGCATAGAAAGGCTTATAGTTTACTTGACATTGTAATGCCTGTGTGAGCGTTAAAGCCTGGCCTGCTGCGTACTTCATTTTAATCCCCAGTTAGAAACCACTGAGTATAACAGCTATGTAGAGTGTCACTTGTTGAGCTTCCATCTTTTCTGGGTGCCAGCATATGCACGTCAGTATGAGCTAAAAGAACTCCAGAAAAGGTGTAAATTAAGAAGGTTTGAGAGGTTTATTTAAAGACAGCATATGTTCTATCTCTGGAAGTCAGTTTCAGATGTGCCGCATTTCAGATTTGATTTGCCGAAAGATGGCAGATGAATGACAGTTCATCTTCTGCAGTAATATGGCTGATGGTATATCTTTACCAGCAGGTGACAAAGAAGTGCTACAGGTCTGTGCTAAAACTTCTCAGAATGCAAATGTAATCATACCTTTGATTTTACTACCCAAGCATGAATGATTTTGTTTTGTCATGAATTTAAATAATTCTCCAGTTAGTAAGTCACAAAACCGGACATTTCTCATTCTCAGCTGGAGGCATTTCGGATGCTGCTCTTTACTTCAGACGGTGAAGAAGAAAAGAGAATGGTAGACAACTTTCGCCCTCTTCAGCCATTAATGAACCGAACCGTCCGTTCATCCTTCCAGAGCAGGCATCTCTTGAATGCTGAAGAGCAGCCCAAGGACCATGCTGAGCAGATGAGGCCATAGATGGCCCATGAAATGTCAGTCCAGCCTGCAGTACCTGGCTGTAACAGACTTATTTTTTTCAATTATTTTTCCTTTTCCTTCAGTATATGTCACAGCAGTTCCACAACCATCCAGCTTCTGTTCTACTAAGTGCCATTTGACTTTCAGTAGAGAAGCTGTAGACTTCTTTAGTTTTGCCTTTTTTTTTTTTTTTTATTAAGAAGTAAATAATATTAACCTGTAACCAACTGACTTGCTTTAAAACAGGAATTTGTAAGGGAGTATTGACAGCTAAGGGAAGAGTAAGGGCAGGAGATCTTTTCTGAATTGTTCTTTCTTTAAATGCTTTTTCAAGTGACTTGCACAAATCTCTAATCCAAATCAAAAACGTTGTCAAGCAGGAAGTGTGAAGAAGTGAAAAGTATTACGTTTGTGATCAGTGGCACAAAGTCTAAGTGGGGACCTCTAACTAGTGGTGTCCCCCAAGGGTCAATACTGAGCCCAGTATTGTTCAACTTGCTTATCAGTGATTTGAATTCAGGGATAGAGTGCCTACCATGGGGAGGAGTGGCTGATACCCCTGAGTGCTGTGCTGTCCTTCAGAAGGATCTAGTCAGGCTGAAGAGATAGAGAGAGGAACCTTTTGAAATTCAGCAATAGCAAGTGCAGAGCCCTGCACCTGGGGAGGAATAACACCATGAACCAGTACAGGCTGGGAGCTGACCTGCTGGAAAGCAACTCTTGACGAGAGGGATCTGGGACTCCTGGTGGACAATGAGTTATCCATGAGCCAACAGCAATGTGCCCTTGTTGCCAAGAATGCAAATGGTGTCCTGGGCTGCATAAGGAAGAGCATTACCAGCAGGCTGAGGGAAATAATCCTCTCCTTAGCCTTGGTGAGGCCTCGTGGAGCACTGTGTCTAGTTTGGACTCCTGGAGCAAGTCCAGTGAAGGGCCACTAGGATGATGAAGGGTCTGGGGCATCTCTTCTGTGATGAAAAGCTGAAGGTGCTGGGCCTGTTCAGCCTGGAGAAGAGAATGCTCAGGGTGATCTAATAAATATATGTAAGTGTCTTGCAGGCAGAGTGTCAAGACTTTTCTTTGTGGTGTCAGGTGATAGAATGAGAGGCAGCTGACAAACTAAACCAGAAGGTGTTCCACCTGAACATGAGGAAGAACTTCACTGTGAGGGTGACTGAGCATTGGAACAGGTTGCCTGGAGAGGTTGTGGACTCTCCTTCCCTGGAGATAAGTCAAGAGCCATGTGAACACAATGTGAGCAATGTGCTCTGGGTGACCCTGCTTGAACAGGGAGGTTGGACTGGATGGCTTCCAGTGGTCCTTTCCAGCCTTAACCATGCTGTGATTCTGTGATAAATACTGATTGGGTCCTTTTGTGTACTTGTTTGAGGTTTGGGAAGAGAACTAGCTTCTCTAGTCATATATAAAGAGACATTTTATTTTCCTCCTTTTTCCGCTGTGCTTAGGATGCCAAGAAGAGAAGAGGAAAAAATGCCTTACAGAATCTTAACCTCTTTCCATTCTATTGACTCTATGATCCATGTTTGATTTGGTTGCCATGGAATGTCCATTCTCTCTACATCATAAGCCCGAAGATTTTTTTCTAAAACCCTGTAACAAATGTAGAAGCTTTTAGCTTTGGCAGCTTTTACTTTTCTGTATTAGTAATATACTTGAGCAGAAGAGAATTCACCAGTATCTCAAGAATGGCAAAAATGTCCAATTGATCCCAGGAAACTGATAACATCAAAGGAAAGCAAAATTAAATATGGCCCAGCTGACCCTTCCAATGGGATTTGGGGAAAAAACATAACAAAAACCCACAATAATTTCTGAAACCTGACCCAGGGCTTGGAGAGCATGGACAAATTGCGACATTTAGATACTTGAAAGATCTATTTTCAGTGCCTCGTAGAGCACCAGTGCACTCTTGTTTTGTCTTGATGTACTTTTATAAAAACAGCTACTTAGCTTCAGGACTACTGGGGATCAGATTGTGTTTATAGCACCTTACAGTAATGAAGTTAAGTGGTGGTTGAAATTTATTTGGGGATCAGACAATATTGTTGTATAAGCTGCCAGCTGTGCAGCCCTATCCTTGAGTTATGGTTCAATTGCCACAAGTATTACCTACCTCTGAAGCTTACTACTACTACTAGCCATAATTTTCTCTAGAGAACTTTCTCACTGGCTTTTAATGCTTCACTGTATTTAACAGTGTGCCTGTGCATGAATTTTGTGTACTAAATGTATGGTCAGATTTTCTGATGAGGAATAGATCTGTCTGTAACCTTATGATGTGATCCTGATAGATTGTATTTGAGGAGTCTTCTTGGAGAACAGCTCTTACTTGGTCTGCTTCTGACAGTAAGCAAAGTCACCGCTTGCTGATGTGATTCAGCACAAGTGAAGCCAGGGCACCAGCTTGTCAATGCTAAATTCAGAAATTCAGAATCAATACTTTTCTAAGTCCAAGTGTTCAGTTTAAAAGCACTTTAACACTTTTTAGTGTGACCCTAATGATTTTAAGGCCTTTGAATATTCTTGTTTAACCAGCTAAGTGCCCAGTTCCTGCCTTTGCTGCTTTAATAGCTCTACCTCAGGCTGTTGTTAGTGTTGGCAGCAGTTGTGCCTTTCTTCCTGGCAATTTGAAATGTGGCTACTTAACTTTAGAGTGACTCTGCATGGTGAATGTAAGAAAATCTCCCTTCTATCCCAATTTAAATTTACTGTGTGGTGTATCTTCAATTTCATTACCCTTTGCAAGCCCTTACTCTTAGTTGAGCCTTACCATCTTGGCTTAGCTCTTCTCAAACTACACCATCTGTACCAAATGGTTGAACTATATAGTCTTTGGCATCATCACACTTTTTATAGTGTGCTCCTTGTCTGCAGAATCACATCAGTGATGGTTTTGTCAGAGAATGATAGGTTCCAAAATAATTTGGAAGGGATATTTACAGCTCTTGCAATAGGGAAAGAATTCTTTTATGTTCTGCCTGAACGTACATGATATAGACGTAGTTAAGCTTGAGGGTTTTTTTCAGCACTGTTCTTGCAAATGTTTTTCTGAGGAGAATCCTGTAAAAAGATGGCAGTGATTCAGAGCTGGCATATATCTTGTCTATCTCTGAGATTTTTTTGCTACTTATTATTAGCAGTTAGAAAAACTGTAAAGACATCTTAATGTTGCTTTCACATTTAAAGGTACAGGTGACTCAGCAGCCCTAAGCTAGCTGTAGGTAGCCTGCATCAATATCCCCGTCATACGTGCATGGGTCGTAAAAAGCTTCATGCAATTGCTCAAAAATTTTTAGTTGCCTTGGTAATTTCCAAAGTTTTTCTGTACCTTTTATCCACTGAGCTTGTTTCAGTGGTTAGTATCACTTTCTTAGCATTTGCAGATACAAAATACATATTTTGTTCTTAGGAAACTGCTGCAGTGAGAATGTTTAGAGCTTCTTAATGCTACAGTTTGCTCATGCCCAGCTGAGGTCTCAATAGTTAGGTTTGTTCCACTGAATCAAATCGTCTTCCTAGGTGTGTAAATCTTTTTAACGTCCTCACCACCATGCATCCATCTCAGATTATGTTGAACAGTTTATTTTCAGTGATCTTTTTAAAATTATCAGAGATCTGCTTTTAAACTATTGTGGATTTTTTTTTTTTAGAGAATAGGTGTACTATCCAGTCTTACAGTTAATAAGCTGTTCTACATACATAGTTAGATAAAACCACATCTGAGTCTCCTGCCATAAAAGAAATCTATTTCAATTTCAACACAAATATCTGAATACAGGGACAACCTAGAGAAAGATGTACTGTGCTACAAAAATAAGCTTTACAGGGGTTTTCTATTACAATTATTTTGCTGGGTTTGGAGTCTTGTATTTACATGTTAGTGTTCTAGCATCTCTGGCTAAGGTAGGCAGTATCTCAGTTGTAGGATGGATTCTTGATGAATTTACCTGCCGGGAATTAAACAGAAAGGTGTTTTCTGTTTGGTGTTGGTTTTTTTTTTTTTTGGGGGGGGGGGGGTGGGGGGTTTGGTTTTTAGCTTTTATGTACATTTATGCAATGACTGTATTTGCCTGGCAAATTATCTTCAAGAAGAATAATTACATGTGCCTGCACGTGACGTAGTATAGAATTATTTTGACTTACTCTCTCAGTTGCCTGAAAGGGAAACTGATTTGGCTGTTGGACTGGAGCTAAGGTTTGTAATGATTTTGCACAAGTTAATCTCTGTTTGAAAGGTGCCTGCATAGGCATCTCCCAGCATTTCTTTTAGATGGTACAATACAAAAGGGTCGAAGCACATGCGTGTATTTGTCCTTGAATAATAGTCACTTCATAGTTACTTAATACTGTCTGAGAGGCATTCCTGTGCCAAGAAGTGCTTGGAATTAAGGTATATATGAGAGAATTTTGAGGACAGCTTACTGAAAAGTGAATAGAAGGTTTTTGAATGTAGATATGCCTCTCTATTGGCCTGATTTCCAACTGCCTTTCTGTTCAATGTCATTCTTATCAGAAGTCTTTTCTTAGTGGCTTCTGATTCAACATTTGGATGTTTAATCCATGTTCCTGCATTCCAGAATTTTCACACTGAATGTTTAATCCATTTAATATTCCAGAATTTTCACACAGTGAGACACAGGTATACCACCAGGTATACCTGACCAAGCTTTTTTTGTCTCCTGTTATGAATAGCTTGCTTTGGTATTTTACTGCAAGTCTGACAGGAGTGTGTCTTTTGGCTCTGAAAGCTGTAGAAACAGAGATTGCTTTCATCTCATGAAAATGTACTGGGGTTTACAGTACTGGAATTCCACATGGCTTACTTTTGAGGAAGGGCCCTTTTTTCTGCTCAACTTCATAGTTACTAGTATTTGCTTTGAAATGTGCATGCCTTAATTTTGAATGTCTTAGCTTGTATTTCTTGCCACATCTTTGCTTTTTATTTTATGCACGTTGTTTTCGTGCCAGTTATGATTACATCATGTATTGTAATATATGTTACCTAACTAATCATAATTTACTAAAATAATTGCCTTCGCAGATGACATATGTAACAGGGAGTGCCTTTTGTTCTCTTAAGATACAGGTCTTTTTCCTCAGTTTTTACCTGATGTAAAGAAACTTGTAGCTGCTGGATTTTGAACTGTTACATTAGTGTGCAACTGTGCAATAAAACAACACAAGAGAAACCTGTGCCTGCATCTCATTGTGTAATTAAGATCTCCAAATTAAAAAGTAGATTTTCTGTCAAGAAAATAATACAGTTCCCCCTGAGAATGAACTGGTTCATTAGGAGTGGAGTCTAATCAGATGTCAGACACTGTGATACTTAAAAGCTCTGAAAGACTCTGCTGAACTGTATTATAATTGGAATGAAAGAACAATGACCCCTCTGTTGCTGCTGTACTGATGGGAGCATATTTAATTATTTCTTACATTCAGCTGGATGCAGCATGCCATCTAAAATGGCATTCCAAATTTTGAGGATCTTTGCTGAACTCATTCATTTGCCACTGATCATTAAACTCGACCTGTCAACTAAACTCCTTTTTCCATTGTGTAATCAGTCTTGATAAAATTAAGCATTGATTTGATGCATGGAGTTTCATATTTAGTGATTGTGGCTACAAGCATTTTAGCAAATAACCCCCCCAAAAATCTTTGAGTAAAATAAGTTACTTGTATTGATAAACATTGGCTAATCAGGTGAAATGAGTGTTTTCTGTCTCACTGCTGAGCTAGACTTGAAGTCTAGATATCCTACAGATATGTTTACCTGAATTCGTTCAAATATGTTTTCCCTTATTTTGATGAGAAAAGTAGATCACATTCCTGGTTAGGAAATTCCCTCCTGAAATAACTGTGGACAATACTTTTATATAAGGCCTCACAAACCGTGCTGTTTGGAACCCTTTGTGATAGGCAAAGCCATTTCAAAATCAAAGAAAGAGTGGCACAGATTAATAGTGCAGCCAGCTCCACTATTACTGCCATTTAAGAATTCTAGAAGCTCCCTCCTCTTCCATGCACTCAATAAAAAAACCTTATAAGTGCTTGTCTCAGTATAGCTGAGAACGTTTGCTAAAGAAATGCGTTATTTGGTTCCAGCAGGCTGTCTCATTTTGATCAAGGCAGCTTTCCGATAAATGGTTAAGAACATTCACATTACTTCTAACAAATGGCCAATTTACTTCTGATACTGGCAATTATTTGTCTTTCTGACAAATAATTCTTTCCTGCTTTCTTTCTGATGTGACAAACTTGAAGTGCCTGAGTATTAGCATATGGAGAACTGATTGTATAATCCAATAGTCTTCAAAGATGCTGCAGAATAACTTGGGGGCCTGAAGACAGTTAATGTTCGTGGTTGGAACGAATAATAATACTTAGCATTTGTGAAGTGCTTTGAAGATACAAAGCATTATGTGAACACACCCTAACACTGTGGCTGTATTTTCTCAGTAGTACAAATGGAGAAACAGTTGCAGAATTAACGCCGGTAGATTAATTTGCAAGACAGTCAAGTATGTGGTTGACTTTAAATATGGAAGTTCAGTGGCTGCTACTCCACTGCTACCTGATCTCAGAATTTCCAGGTGGATATGGTGGTTAAACTGAGACTGAAGCCTGCAAATTCTTAGTTGTCAGTCTGTTAAGAAACTCCCTTTCAGAAGAGTTGGATGCAGGGAGAAAAAGGTAACTTGGTCCCATTCTTGTGAAAGTTAATGGAAAGCTCTGTAAATTAGGTTACTATCAGGTATAAAATGCCAGTTGTCAAGCAGTTAATTTATTTGCCTTAAGGTAAGAACTTAGTCTAGAGTGCTAGTGGGGTAAATCCACTGATGAACAATTCTGTTCACCCAACTATAAAACTGAGTTTGAGCATTCATCCCAAAATCTCTGAAGCATATATCATATTTTCATTCCAGTCCTGTCTGCATCCTGTATATGGGTAGGTACCTGCGTTTTGGGTTTTTGGGGTAGTTTTTTTGGTTTTGGGTTGGGGTTTGTTTGTTTGTTTGTTTGGGGTTTTTTTCCCAGTTTTTATGGTCCTACAAACCTTTTCCATAGGATAAAGTATGAAATACAGCAACGAGTAAATGTTGGTAAATTTTACATTGAGAAATAATCAGTTTAGATTACAGCTGTACTGCCTCTGTGTTAAGGCTAATGTTAACCTTGTGAGCCAAAGAAAGGCATTGGGGAAAATGGTGGGGTTAAGAGTTTTTGCTGTGGTTTTTTAATTTATTGCCATATTCTTTGTAATCTCTTCAGAATCCCATTTATCTCCCTAAAAACTAGAAAAACGTGCTCTATGCAAAGGTAATTTTTTGTTTTAAGCTTTCTTCCACAATATAGATGCTGATATAACCAGAGCAGCAGTGAGCAGCTTCAGGCCTTTGGGCTGTTGGGGCTACCAGCCACCAGGTGTCAGGTTCTGATCAGCGCTTCAGAGGACCCTGTCATGGTTGGAAGGGGTCTTAATGCCAATTACCAGGGCCAGGTACCTGAAAATGTTGCTGAAATGTTCCATCTTCCCCCAGAATGCAGATCTTGCATTTCTTTGAGGTATCTTGCAGAAAACCCACTGTGCTATCAGTACTGAAGCATGTCTGAGACTTGCAGAGAGGAGGATGGTCCAGGGAGGATGGACACACCAGCCTTGGGCTCCAGAGCTTAAGCACAACTTGTGTGACACCAACCAACCACTTGCTGAGAAACACCTCCTCAAAGGTACCACTTCTGCCTCTCAACAGGAACAATCATTGTTGAGAATCAGGGCTTCCAGCCTTTAGCCTCTGAATGCATCTCCTATCCCACAAGGACAAGAGGGAGTCTGAATTTGCTAAGGATTTGGCTCCTTAGGCACTATTGTGAAGCATCCAATTAAGTCTCCTTGGATGCAGACCCTCTGCCTTCACTTGAGGTAATGCATTGTGAGTTGTTTTGCCTGCTTGGCAGATTGGGGATTTTATTTATTTTTGTTTATCTCTTTTGTGACCTTGGTGCCTGAAATGACAGGCAGATTTCTCTGCAGAAATGCAGGTAATGCAGCGACAGTGCCTTGGCCTGTGATTATGTGCCAGAGAAGGAAGGGAAAAAGGCAAGTGCACTGAATTCAGTGGGACTGACAGGGTGGTAATTGAGAAGTGTGGATTTTTGCTGTATTTTAGGTTTACACATGCACAGACCATTCTCCTTCATAGGAACACACAGCCCGGTGAGAAGGAATGGTAACAAAACTCCTCCTGACAGCGAGGAACCGCGGCGCTGGAGGACGAGAAAAGGGGGAGAAGA
The DNA here is from genome assembly GCA_025447955.1 of Psilopsiagon aurifrons. Classification (NCBI taxonomy): domain Eukaryota; kingdom Metazoa; phylum Chordata; class Aves; order Psittaciformes; family Psittacidae; genus Psilopsiagon; species Psilopsiagon aurifrons. Next base: position 16,909 of record JAOEHY010001235.1, read on the forward strand.
GCTTTGGCCCCTCCGAGCCAATTTGGTCACTTGGGGCGAACGAGCCCCGCTGCGGCCCGCGCAAGTTGCAACACCTCCTTCTCTCCTCCCTCTGCTCCTTCTCCTCCTCCCGGAAAGGCGGCCGGTCCCCGCTCCCCGCCTAGGCGGGAGGTTCACAGCGCACGCCGCCCACCGCCACCGGAACAAAAGGGGCGGCTGCATGGTGCCGGCGGAGCGCCGCTCCGCTCCGCGTCCCGTTCCGCGTCTCGCTCTGCCGCCCCTCTCCGCTCCGCGCTCCGCACCGTGCCGCCATGTCGGGCAGCGGCGGCAACAGCAGTAACAGCGCGGTGAAGAAGAGGAGCCCGGCGGGCTCGGCCTCCTCGCTGGCGCAGCAGGAGGAGAAGCAAGTGATGGAGAAGATGCTAGAGGCGGCAGACGGCGGGGCGCAGGAGAACGGCTGCGCCCGCTCGCCCTCGCCATGCGCTTCGGCTGAGGGCGAGGGGGTGACCCTGCAGCGCTCCATCACGCTGCTCAACGGCGTGGCCATCATCGTAGGCACCATCATCGGCTCCGGCATCTTCGTCACCCCCACCGGCGTGCTGCGGGAGGCCGGCTCGCCGGGGCTGTCGCTCGTGGTGTGGGCCGTCTGCGGGGCCTTCTCCATCGTGGGTGCCCTCTGCTATGCTGAGCTAGGCACCACCATCACCAAGTCCGGCGGGGACTATGCCTACATGCTGGAGGTGTACGGCTCTCTGCCCGCTTTCCTCAAGCTCTGGATAGAGCTGCTCATCATCCGGCCCTCATCGCAGTACATCGTGGCTCTGGTCTTCGCCACCTACCTGCTCAAGCCTGTCTTTCCCACCTGCCCTGTGCCCGACGAGGCTGCCAAGTTGGTGGCCTGTCTCTGTGTCTGTAAGTATCCGTGGATCCTCTGCTGTGCTGCCTGCCGCACGTGGCTCTGTGCTCACCATTGCCTTCCCGCAGAAGTCTGACAGAACAGACAGCTGCCTTAAGCACATCACTTTGTAGGTGATGCACAATGTGTTCTGCACTACGCTTGCTTCCTGCTGGGTTTTTCTTATTTTTTTTGGGGGGGGGCATGGGGGGCTGTTTTGAAACAGCATGAGTGGGAAATATGTCCCCATCCCAAATAAATTGGGTAAAAAATGGCCAAAATGCCAGTTATAGGCTAGCAAACCATTCTGACTCCTTGTAATGCAGTGAGTGTGATAAATGCAGCATGCATTTTGGCTGTGTGCTGGCGCGGGATTTCTCATGCTGTCCCTTGGGAATGTGTTGAGGCAGGGTAAAATAAATCCCCTTTCAGCACCACAGTGCTGTGGTGCTGCTGTGACCAGGATGGGCATTTATATGCAGAGGTAGGGGAGGATAACGTGCGGTTGGAAAATTATCTGTTACGAGCAACTGGTGCTGAACATGGCATGTGTTGCAATGCCTGGCTGTTTTCAGCACCAGTTGTGAGATAGATGATTCTCGGCTGTATGTGCGCTGATACCATGCTTAAAACCTGTTTTATTGTTGGGTTTTTTTTGCTAGCACGTGTTTTAATGAGAAATTGCCTCGCGGAGAAGTTCAGTCATGCTGTGCATTTCGGACCACTGGTGTTTGCCGTGACACACAGATAATGTTTCCTGCTGCAGTTTTTATCATATTTCTGGTATTTTGAGGACTGCAGTTTTGTCACTGAAGCTTCATTTTCTGTTCCTTCCATTATTGCAGTGTCACCCTATCTAAATTCTTCATCCTTTAAATGCAGGACCATTTTCTGCCTTTCTCTCCTCATTTGCTATCCAGTCTGTGTTACACTCCACTGGTAGTGCTTGTGCTATTGTAAAGATGTATATTGGGTAAGGATGTAATTTTTTTGCTAGGGCTTTATACAACATGTATTTGGGGTATGAAGTTACAATCAGATAATCTTTCTGGTTTTCTGAGGTAGCGTGGGAAGTTTGTTCATGCTGTCCAAGGGGAGATTGTGTTAGATTCTTTCATCCTCTGAGGATCACAGGCATTCAAAAGCTGCAGCACATGGTCGTTACGTGAAGATAGATCGTCTGTAAATGTATTCATACGCAAACCCCCTGAGTCTTTGGTAGATACATTATATGGCCAGCTAGTAGATAGAGTAAGTTAATAAAAGGTAAGGCAGCAAATTGTATTTTCTTTGGGCAAAATGAAAACTTCGTTATTCCCCTAAATCAATTTTCAGGAAGATTAAGGCAAGTCAACAGGCATGTGGACTTTCCAGGCAAGTTTTAATCAAAGTTTATTAAGGAAATACAGTCATCCAATTATAGTTCTGCTGATTGGTTTCTTGCCTTAGGCAAGGACTTATGAAAAATCTGGTTTTAGAGCTTTCCTGCTAGTCTGCAATATGGTTTCCTCAGTGGCATGGAGAAAAGGGGCATCCATGCACGTGGCATTCACATTTTTTGCTGAGAAGCTAATGGAATTAGAACATTGATTAGATGGGCTTTTTTGCTGCTTTAGATCAAAGTTTTGCTGTGAAAGAACATACTGTAGTTGACAAAGCCTTCGAGAACACATTTGTAATATTAAGTAACTTTTCATCTTCTGGATCATTCCCAAAATAGGTGGGATGAGGTCTCTCTGTTCTCATTTTACTGATAAGAAAGCAAATACGGGGTAAAACAGACTTGCCCGTGGCGAGATGTGGTCATTGACAGGGTTGGTTGCAGCATGAAATTTCTTGATGCCATGTCTCATTCCCACTTAGGCTTCTCCAATAAGTAATGTGTCTCCAACTTTCTTTTGCTTGCAATTAGTAGGTTTCTTGAAGCAGAATTTGTTCTTGAACCTTTTATCTTGAAAAAACAGAAAGAATTGCCAGTTTTAGAAATCTGCGTCATTTGCATGTGTTTCTTCTTTAAACTACTCTCCCCTGCACTGCTGGCTGCTATTTTGTTTATGCTTTGGGTTAAATTCTTGTTTGTCTGCTTTGCTACAAAAGGTTGGATCATCAGGCCTTGCCTTCAGCAAGTTAGTTTTCTGTAACTTTGATTTCTGGACTTAGCTTTTCAATCGTCTGGTGCCAAAACCACATCGTGAGCTAGGAACAATAAATGAAGTAAAGCTGGTCCAAGGACTTAGCGAGTCACACGAAATTTCAATGGGCTAACAAGCCGCTTTGTTACACTGTTGTTGCAAAACTACTCCTATCCAGTGAGATACTTACTGTTTTTCTAGAGCCTTAGGGTAGGGAAAATGACCTATTTGTGCATATGCTCTAGGTCATCCATTAATGAGTTATCTCGAAGAGAAGAACCGCTCAGGAAGCATCAGGGGAATCTGGGGCTCTGAGCTGAAACACAGTTGACCTACAGCCAAAACCCAGTCATCTAGAACAGTACCAACTATATTCTGTACAGTTTGTAATCTCCACATAAAAATGCAATTGGCTGTGTGGTTTCTAGTAAGAGAAATAACTAAAGTTACTTGTTTCCACTTCAGTGTTACAGTGTTCAACAGGTCAATGAATAATGTGTTGTTCAGTATTTGCCACAGTGAAGTACAGAAATGGAATTCCCAGACATTAAGATAACCTAAATACATCACAGTCTTGAAAGAAAGAAGAAATAGTTGGTGTGAGGAATTTTGTTCCCCTTAAGGTGCTGAAGAAAACAAGGTGGGTGGTAAGTAGAATTTAACTACAAATCGGTATTTTCTGCAATCAAGATTGTAATCTACAGACAGTTGGTATGCAAGACTACTACTTCTTCCATAAGACATCATGAATGGTTATTATGTTTGCCAAATAAAAGCATGGGAATTCTCTACTGGGAAGTCTTCCTGTAGCAAGTTGCTTGTCGTTAGTGTGGCTTATTTTATGTTCACCACAGAACAGCCAGTGCTTCCTAGCTGTAAGAATTCACAGGTAATTTGGCTTAATACTGTTCAGGCTCTGGGTTACTTGGGTAACTCATAAACTTGAGCATGTTATTTTAGCTGTGAGATTGGAGGGCTGATACTTTCAAAACTGAAAAATCAGAAACGCAAAGCCAAACATCAAGTGCACCTTGTATCCAAGCATTTTTGAACAGAAAAAGTTAGTTTGTGAAACTTGAGTATTTGTGTATATGCATGAAAACAGAACAACAATTTGAATTCCCCTGAAATATTATTTCATCTAAACCAGTTTTACCTGTTCAGTAGATGATGGGGGACAGTTACTTGGTCCTTATTTAGCAGATTTGATGACATCTACATTACCATATCAGTAGTTCTTTGCACATAGCAAAGACTTAAACTACTAAGGATTCTGTACTCAGCATCTCAGTTGTACATGCGAAGCTATGTAGATAAATAAGAATCCATGATGATTGTCCCCTCTTTTTTCCTCTTGAGAAAGCATCACTGTGGAAGGTACACTTGCACTGTGCTTCCAACTTACTTGTGTCTTTTTTCTGCAGTTTTCTACAATTAATTTTGACTTTGGATTTAAAAATACATACTTTATCAGGATATTTAGGTAGCAGGTGTATTTTTGGAAGAACTTGTTGATATGCAGGACCGTCTTCAAACAGCAGAAGCATCATGTAGAACTGTTTAATCATACAGTCCTTTTTTTTCCCATTGAAGAGGTGGTGTTCAGGTAGTGGCCTGAGCAGTGATGAGCAGTTGAGAGTGCATCCCTGGTGACTTACAGTGCAAGTGGGTCACATTCTCTTTCACATCTGTCTGCCACTTGTGTGTTAATGTTTCTTTAATTCAGACTTTAAATCTTAAAAAAATCCGAAAAAGTTACAGAGCACAACCTAATACATAGTGCATGTTTTAGAGAAGGAAGGAAAACTTCAGAATTGCCCATTAAAAGGTAACATACATATTCCTTAAAACCACCTGTTAATTTGCAGATTTCCTACATGTGAAATATCTCTGAATTGTGATGTAATAAATTTTCTGTAGATAAGCGAGATGGGGGGGGTAGTGCTGCTTCCAGACCTGAGGAGGTTCTTGCTCAGTGTTTTACAAGTGCTTGATCTGTTATTTCTACACGCATTCTTCCGCACAGGCTGCGACATACCCCCTGTGTGCTACATAGCAGATTATAATTTACTTATTTCTTGACAATATAATCTGCTCCAGAAGCTTAAGAAACCCTCCCACTTGCATATATTTTTACTTTTGATCTTCAGTGTCAAATCAGTGATTTGACTGTCAGCTTCTGAAGCCTTTTCCCAGTTGTTAATTATATATGCTAATCTGGCACTAGTAACCCCAATATTGCTGCAGCAGTATCTGCTACTGCCAAAAAGCAGCAGTATTTTAATCTTTTTTAGTGTTTCTTTAGACTCCCTTTGCTGCTTCTGAAATATTTTGGGCACTCCTGCTGCAAGCATGGAGTTGCAGTAAAACAAGCACATATTTCTCATTCGTCTCTTTGTTATGAACAGACTGATAGTGGAAGAACTAGTAGCAGTCGGTGCAGAGTTGAGTCATATTTAATGGCTGTCCATGTCAGAGACACGTGTAAGTGCCTGATACCACCCTGAGGAAATTGTGAGTTCACGAAGGAGAGCGGTACTGAATCCAGGGATTGGCAAAAGTGTATAAGCAGATGCCTGGAATGCTTGTCAGATCATAAGTGAATATTCAGTGTCAGCATTTCAACTATAAATTGCCTGTGTTGAAAGTAGGAGCGTCTTTAAAAAACTTACGTTTCAGTATTAAGGTTTTGCTTTAAATCTGACAAGTTTGGCTGTTTGACCAGCTGTCTCAACTGAAGCTATGGGTAGATTTTCAACTCATCAGGCATTAGATGATAAGCAAGGCCAACACAAAATACATCTTGTCTGTTTAAGATGGGTTTTTCTGCAGCATTGCTACTTGGAATTAATCTTCCAGGGCAAGCAAGGTGTGAAGTTTTGATGATGTGTGGGTTTTTTGTTTTTTCTCGTTCAGAAAGGTGGATTAAATGATTAAGCTGAATCAGAGTGGAAAGAAGGGGTCTTTGTAGAATCCCTGCTGTATGGCTAATGTTGAAAGGCTGAGGTTGTTGTTTTAAATCCGCATTTAATTAGAGCAGCATTAATGAAAACAGCTCTGACACTAGCAGGACTCCTGTGAAATGGATAAAGGTTTGGAGGACATTTGAACTGCAGCAAGCAAGTACTGCATTTCTTGGCACCCTTGTCTTGGCTCTCACAACAAATGTCTCATTAAATTTTATTGTATTTGAATGACTTAAATTACCACTGAGATCTTTCAGAGTCTTTCTCTTCTGACGTGAGCAAATTGGGAAGGCTTTTTCAAAGAAACTCACCATGGTCAGTTTAATTGAACCCAACATCACTAGGTATTTCAAGTATTCAAATAGTCACATAGTCCCAGTGTCGGATGTGGCCAAGAGATCAAATGTAATGGATGAGAAAGCAGCTTCATGCCAACCAGCAAACAGAGCTGAATTCTGACCCTCTGCATGGCAGAAGTGGCGTGATTCAGACTAAAACTGTCTGGAATTTCATGTAAGGGGGGCATGGTGGGAAAGATGTTTAGCTTGTGATAGTCATGGGGTCCTTTAAATTTGCTGGGAATAGAAGAAAGATATCTCTTCTATTGCAGTCTATATTTACTCTGTCTTCCTATGGCAGAATGACTTGTCTTGCGGAATTGCTGCGTCATGTAATCTGGAAAACACAAGCTTCTTTCTAAGGTGACAGAATAGTAACTCCTACCCACTAGCTGGGAGTTAGCTCCTCTAACATTGATAATTCTTCATAGTAGTAAAATAAATTCTTTTTAGTAATAAGTTCACGTATCACACAGTTTGACTAGCGTAAACTGGGTCGCTGTTATTACAGAACCTTGGTACCGAAGTGATGGGTGCATTCATGTAGGCTTGAGATCCAGGCTCTGCAATATCTGCAGGCAGTGGAATTCTTTGATGAGCTCTTCCCCTGGGCAGTCCTTGTTTCGCCTTTTGGCCCCAACTTGTGCTGCAGTGGTTGGCACAGCTCTTGAGAGAGAGGTGGCAAGTAAGGGCTTGTTAATTTGTTCTTGCAGAATTCTGTAAACTCGAGGGTGTGGATGCTTCTGGGATCAGTGCTACATGGGGAGATAGCACCATGGTTCCACTTTGTAGTGATTCCTCTGGCTCCCAGCTCCGAGCTGGTTTCAGCACCAGGGGCTTCCTGGAATGGCAAGCCAACAGAGAGGTGGAGCGGTGACCCACTCAGGGTGTCTGCAGCCATATGTTGGAGGTATCCAGAGCCCCTGGTCTCAGTTAGGGTGTGGGTCTTAAGCTTTTCTTAAGCTCTAGTGGTAGGGCAACCTTTGCCTTCTGCATTTACCTGTTGTTTGTTGATGCTCTTGTTCACCAGTTCCTCAGTGCTGTTGTCTGCAGAAGAAGAATAAAAATGAAAGTAATCCATTGCCAGGTATATTTGTTATTACAAGTTGCATTTGCTCTGGGGCTAAGTGATCCTTCCCAACAGCTTCATATGCCACTGAGTGTTTCCCTTCTACAGACTGACTGCCTTGTCTGTTAAGTTTCTCCAGGGAATTGTCCTTGAAAAAATAGCTGCAGAGTGTTCCCCCCTGTTTTTTTTCTCTGTATGACCTTTCAGGGCATGAGTCTTCGCTCAGTTCTTGTCAAGCTGAAATTTCCCTATCCGTTTTCCATCCATGTCCTCCTCTGTATGTCATGCTAGACTGTGCAATTAGAAACAGACATCTGAGACTATTGGAAGACACTGTAATGACCTGAATGTAAAGTGGGTTTTTTTGCCTTAATGGGTAGTTAAGGCATTGATTTACCCATTGGTTTAAATTGCTATAGTCAGTGTACAGTAATTCCTTGTTTGCGCTATGTAGAGTAACTGTTTTCAGTTTAACCTCTTTATTTTAGTCTAACCTCTTTTGAGCTTAGGCAGCAGTTCCCTTTAAAGCATGTGGACTACTCTGTGCTTGTGCCATGTGCTGCTGTCATCCCTGCGGTTTGTTTCTTGGTGGCCATGGGTTCAGCTTGTCTCTCTGTTAAACCTGCACCATGAAGAGAAAAGTCCTTTTCTATCATCTGTACTTTATAAAGAGTGAAAGGAGCAGCCTTTGCTGTAGGATTGGGAAATTGAAAGGAACTGAGAGCTGTTCTGTAGAGTAATTGTGAAGAGGAAAGCAACATCATCCAGTAGCAGATGGTAAATGGAAGCATCATCTTACAACTGAGAGGGCTAAGTGCTTTGGAAATGCATGAGTTTCAAACAGGAATCATTTCATGATCTATCCTCTGTCTCTGGGCAGTGTCACAGTCCCTGTTTTCTTGTCAGGAAGCTGAGGTGGAGGATTTCCTTTCATTCTTCCCCTTTTTTTTTCCGCAAGTTCCCTATGCTACAATGCATTTTCATTCTGGTCTGTAATACAACAAATAGGAATCTATGGCTAACTTGTACCAATTTAAGCTTATTTCTTTAAAGTAAGCTACTTACACATGTTTATCCTTATTGTAGAGGTGAATACTGAACTATATAGGAAGTAGTACTGCTCAAGACCAGGGATATCTACAAGAGATAAACTAAAGGACGAAGTGACATTGTGCAAGGCTCCCAAGGTGTGTAACCTCACACACAGCATGAATGCAGCTGTTCCAGTACTTGAAGAATTCCCACACTCATTTCAGAAATGTTTCACCTGAAAAACTGCTGAAGATCTTGGGTTGAGCAGACTCCCATCACTCCATCAGCAAATTACATGTGGTGTTGGGCTTGGATCCTGTCTTCCCCCCTGAATGAGGATGACTCTGCAAGGCTGTGGATTGCCTGCTTGCTAGTGTGCTTTTCTCTTTTCCAAACAAAGCCTCCCTGAGCACTGTCTTCACTCCATCTCTGATCCGTGGCCACATTCCATTACTCTACCAAGGCTGCAGCACTGCCTTTTTCTGTAGGATCATTGCCAAGACTCTTGCATCATAAATGCCAAACCTCAGTTTACCTGTATTAGGGCTCCATTCAGATACTGTTTGCTTTAGGCAGAACCATATGCCTGCAGGGCAACTTTACTATATCCTGCCTTTTCTTTGTAGACTGAATGTGTTTGTGATGGATTTATTCTGTGTAGGGATTGTTGTTATCCGTTTCTGTGCTTTGTAGGGATTTACTCCTCGTGTCATTTAGAAATCATGCTTGGGAGCAGCCTTGGAACTTGAGTTCAAAGGAATGTCCCCATAAAATGTGAATTGAGGCAGGGCAGGGTTCTGTGTTGTATTAGTCGGTTTATCCTTGGTTCCTATCAGTAGTGTGGAAATTATCAGACTGTGCTGGTGGATGCCAGGGGAACAGGTTAAGTGACATGTCTGAAGCCAGCTGGAACTACTTGGACAGAGTAAATAATTGAAGCTGGACCTGTTGTTGTCTTTAGAAAGCCAGAAAATCTCTTTGAAAACCTCTGGCTTCCCCTGTGGCTTGAGTATCTTGAAATGATGCTCACCCTCAGTTGGCTAGAGCAGTCACCAGAGGAGATGAAAAGGGTAATAGCACCCTGTGAGCATGTTCTCCCTTCAGCAGTCAAAACCCAGCATCTTCCCTACTTCTGGCAGAAGTAAATAAATGAAAGTACTCCTTTGTACATCTGCAGTCACTGCTGCTTTGTAGCTCCTGTTATCCCAATTATACAAAGCCTTTGGAGAGGGGCTGCTGGATGGGACAGGCAGTGTCACATCAGGTCGTGCTGAAATCCTTATTCCTAGAATGATGCCCAAGAACGGCCCCGACGGATCATGCAAGAGGTCTGAGTTGCTGCATAGCTGGCTTCTGCCTGTGGCTACTGGCTGTAGCTTTACAAAAGGTGCTGCAGAAATTAGGGCAGTGCTGTCTGATATTCCCTGCATTGTATCATTGCCCTGATTCATAGCAAAGCTGTGGCTGTCCAGCTTTCCCCTGTTGTTCACGTGGAGCAGTTCATCTGAGGTAAAGGGAGCCATGCCAAGAGGACTCCCACAGCCCCTGCTTCATGGGATTGCATCTTGGATCAAAGGAATAAAACTTTCTGCTTTACGAAACCCAAGCCCTCTGGTCTCCTGGGAAGCAGCCACTGGAATTTATCTTGGAATTTTATTGAAAAAGTACTCGGTCTGTTTTTTCGTCTTGGTGTCAGTAGGAAAAAGCATTTAAGTGTAGTAACTCCACCACACTCCTTTAGGAAAGACAAATATTACATGGTAGGAAAAGCAAAGCAGAGATTGTCACTTGGAGGGATCTGAATTATGACTGATGTGGGAGAAGCTCTCATCCCTGTTCAGTCTCTGTCCCTAAGTTTTTTTTATGTACTTACAGAGCCCATTTATGTGGTACCAATGTATTTCTAAGGGCTGAATACGATGCTCCAATTGCTTTTCAGTCTGGGACTGTGTTGAAAGCTTTTGCCTTTTATGTGCAGCACTGCCTTCCTATGGCCCATCCAGCAGACTCTGTACAGAACCAGAACATGAAAAACAGCCCCAAGAATGTCAGTATTTAATGTGGAGGCTGAAGCAGCTATTGTCAAAGAAACAGAATGCCTAAATGGGGAAGGGAATGTCACTGTCGCACCTCTAAGGGCTGTCTTCACTAATGGGAGAAGTGTGCTTTTAGATACATTAGCTCATCCTTTAAATATCCCTCTGTAAACAAGGAGAGTTTTATTTTTAGCATAATCACTGGATGAAGTGAATCCTGGATCCTCAGTTCCCTCCCTGTCCTCCCCATTGGGATTCACTATTGAGGTGCTTTTAGTAGATGAACTGTGATCTGCGCTTTAGTGGTATTTCACTGTGTTTTCTTCTCTCCCCTTCAGCACAGACATGCTGTGAGTTGACCTTGCTAATTTTTGTTTTCTCCCCACTGTGTGTCTGGACAGTGTTCCTTTTAGCATACTGGTTGGAGGCAGATAAATCACAATCTCGCTGCAAGGTGTCAGAGCTGTGACCCTGCAAACCACAGATAGTGCTGGCCTCCTGCTTGATGCTGAAGAGCTTCCAAGCCTGGGCATGTTGCATCTTTTTGTAAGGAGACGCACCGTATCTTCCCCAAGCAGCGCAGCATGGGGGGACACAGGCAGGGACATGGGTTTATGTCTGGGGGTGGTGGTGTGGCGGGTTTGTTGGCACGGTTCTTCAGTGCTTGCTTTTGGCTGGGTGCTGGAGCAGGTCACCCGAAGCCCATGATGACCTATGCGGGAGCACATGTGGTACAGGGGTATGCTTCCCATTAGAAACAGCTCTTGGTCATATCGGTTTCACCTGCTTCAAGTACCCAGACACCCCCAAAGTGGCTTGAAAGAAAGGCATGATATTTAAAAAAGGTGAATCTGAAGTTTCTTACTTACTTCTGACTTCCATTCTTGTGGGATATATTGGATCACGTGCTTTTCTTTGCAAAGACTTCTCTTGCACTTCTCAAAACTTTAAATGCCCCTGTATTGAGATGACACCAAATCCCAGGGGTAAAGGGTTGGGGGGAGCATGTAGCCCATGATCCTGAAAGCAAGCATTGTATTCTGAGGTGTGCAGTCTGCTGCACAGGGACTGGCTTTGCTCTTCCATGCCTAAAGATCCCCCACAGGCAGCCTTTAGATGGACATCTAAATCCTCTCATCCTGATGCATGTTGCTGTTGTGCTGTGGCTGTAGCAGACTTTCACATCCCTCTGAATGAATGATGCAACTCGAATCTCTTCTTGCCTGTGTGTCACTACTTCCTGGTGGCTCCTGCTTTGCGTCACCGGGAAGCTCTGTCACTCAGCAAAAAAAGGAAGTCTGATCATCGTGATCGGACCCAGATAATGTGGGCCCCAAAGACCGAGCTCTCTGAAACCTGCTTATGGGTGCATCTGAGCCTGCCTGTGCTCATATGTCTCCAGAATGCTACTCCCAGCTCTGGCGTGGGATGTGTGCTGTGTTTCCCTGAACTCTTACCAATGCAATTGCTTCCATAGGCAGGGCAGGATGCGGCGTGGCAGTGAGCCAGTAAGACCCTCTTAAAAGCCCAATATTCCTTCCTCCTTCCATGATTTTATTTCCCAGTCTGTAATTTATTGTGCCTTTGCTAGGAGGCAGGGTGTGAGGCTGAGGGAATGCAGCTTTGCTCCAGGCTGATGGGATGCGAGCAGCTCTGGTGCATGGTCCTGATGCAAGCTGGTCCTGATGCAAGCCGGAGAGCAAAGGCACTGCTGATCCTATGCAACCACTCATGTCGGAGGGGAAGTGGAGAATACGTTGTGTGCTGGTGCCTGCATCCTTCATGTGCATGTGTGTGATAACTCAGCTGGATTCAGATCTGTAGCTGGAGGTAACCTTGCTTCTGAGTAGGAATGTGTTGCAGTCTTCCCTGTGATGCTCAGCATATGTTGAGGGTTTTAAAGCACTGCGTGTCTTCCTGGGCAGTAATCAGGCCATATGACTGCTGGTATTTCCACCTCCCACCTTTACCCATCACCTTCCCACTCTGTTCTGAGCATCCTGTGCACCTCAGCTCCACAGGTGCAGGCCAGAGTGTCCACCAGCAATCCCCTGGAAGAAGAGAGTGGTTACCTGAGGAAGGTGCTGCTGAACCCAGTCATATCTCTGGGAGTTCTATTAGGGCTGAAATATCTACATCACCTTCTCTGGGCTTTAAACCGGGAGCAGAGGTAATAGCCCGTAACCTCAGGAGAGGGTGATCTGCATCCAAACTGAATGTTCTGGGGAGCAGCCTGTTTGGCTCTGATCAAGGCAGCGGGGTCCTGTGAAAATACACTGCAGGATGTGGGAAGCAGCTTTTGCACAAGGGCAGAGGCCAGCTTGGAAAGGTTCCCACAGGAAAAAGCCTCCAGCTCCAGAAGGCAGGGGGTTGGAACTGGGTGATCTTAAGATCCTTTCCAACCCTAACTATTCCATGATTCTATGATTCTAAGAAGGGTTGAGATCAGCTCTTTCCTGAGCAGCTCCAAGCTGGCGTGGAGGGAGTGAGTGGTGCAAGGTAGACGGAGAGGAGAGGATGGCATCCAGCATGTGGGGCACTGTCATTCTTGGTGTGACATTTGCTCGTCTCTATAACAAGCAACAGTCTCTGGGAGGCAGGGAGGGAGCAGGGCATGAAAATAGTAAGTGATTTGGAAGAGCATTAAGGGGTTTAGCCACTATTTTCTCTGAAGCAGGTGAAACTTGGCCAGTCAGCAGCTTCGTGGCTTTAGACAAGCCCTAGTTCATACTGTCCTGGTAGGACTGTCACACTGAATAGTGGCAGGAGCGGGCTATACAGAGGAGGGTGATGGGGGAACAAGGCCAAAAAAGGTAGGAAATTAGGCTTCATTGGGTGCATTAACCACAGAGCAATGTGTGAGTAGCAGGAGCTGCTTGACAATGTGTGGGAAGGCATCATGATTGTGTAGCAGAGCAGATGTAAACTGTGGCAGTGTTCTGCTCTGTACAGCCCTCTCTTCCATCCCTGTGGTGTGCAGCCCTGGTGAGCATCCCTGGAATCCTCTACAGCCATGCTGGGCTCCACTGGTCCAGCAAGTCAGGCAAAGGAGGAGGGTTGCTTAGATCTGGCTTCTCTTTCAGCCTGTGCCACTGACCCATGTCCTGCAGCTTGCAGAATGGGTCAGGACAGGGACATCTCCTCCTTTATGTTTACACCTTCAATAGCCTTTTAGGTGCTATTGTTATACAAATAACCTTATACCAGTTCTGGGAGCTTGTCCTGACACTTCTATGGTGTTTCCACACAATAGCAGCATTAAATTGAATTTACTTAACAGGGACTGCAGCCAATGATAATAGTTGCAGTAAGCACTCGTATTTACAGGCCCTCAGAAGTGTACTTCCCAATGCAGCAGGGCAGTTCCTTGTCACAAGGATAGTATTCAAACCAGCTGCTGTCAAAACAGAAGACAGAATAGGGAAGTGTGTGGCTGCAGAATCCTGCCTTTAAAAGTTTCTGTTTTAGGAAGAGACTTTTTGTGTTTGCTTAAGCTTTAGCAAAAAGTAAATGCCCAGGGAAGTGGTGGAGTCATCAACTTTGGGTGCTTCAAAGATTCAGCTGGAAGTGGTGCTGGACCTGGTCTAAGCTAGAACTAGTTTTGTGTAGAAAGGTTCAACCGGATGATCCTTGAAGTCCTTTCCAACCTGGTTTTCTATGGTTCTTTGATAATTTGTTTTGTGTTTAAGTGTTTCACTGAAAACTGACGTGTGTTTTCTTGTCTGCTTCTCTCAGTGCTCCTCACAGCAGTGAACTGTTACAGCGTGAAAGCTGCCACTCGTGTTCAGGATGCCTTTGCTGCAGCAAAGCTGCTGGCGCTGGCTCTCATCATCATTCTTGGCTTCGTGCAGCTTGCAAAGGGTAAGTATGTGTTTCCCTTTTTCTTTTGAAGGTGGTATGCAGTTAAATCAGAATCTGGGAATTAGGGATGAAGCCCCAGAGTCCTAACCCAAGCGTTTCAGAGCTAGCAGAAGTGCTTTACAATTGTCTCTTGTCCTCTTTCATGCTTGGGTGATATTTCCAGCTCGTGCTTTGCAAAGGGCTGAGTGCTTTCATGCACTTTATTTGTGAAATTTCGTATTTACCTTGCTGAAGTTATGCTTGATTTCACACTACAGGCACCCAGCAGATATGACCCAAGGTCCTTTCCGCTTACTGCAGTCACTGTGTGGCCTCTCCCTTTGAGATGCCAGAGCTGCCAAGTCTACAGGGAATGAAATGTTGGTGTTAATTGCTCTTGGAAATCTTCTCTGTAACCAGTGCCTGGTCAGGGCTATTTCCAAGCAGAAAATTGTGTGCTTGTGCAAACCAACCCACAGTAATTTTAATTCTTTTCACAGGGATATTTTTCAAAATATCCCTGCAACTTTCTCTTGTTCATATATGGAATAACTTGGTTGAGTCCATAGGGTCACACAAGGATGCCTGGGTCAGGCAAGGCTGCAGAAACTGCATGATAAACAGTGATATTAGGGCCCTCAGCTGCCACCAGCACACGTCTGTCAACTGGCATCTATAAAAGAAGATTAAAGTGGGGAGACAAAGCAAATTTTCTGGTGTTTGTTTTCTTTATGCACACTTAAAATTCTCTCAACCCCAGGGAAATATTTTGTTCCAAACCCATCTGATTAACTAATCCTCTCAAATAAGCAAAGTTTTAAGAAAATAAACTCTTCTGGGGGAACACCACAAGCCCTAATTGTTAAACATGGATAAAAGCCTACAGATAGTCCTGTCTCTCTCTACTGGCAAGTGTGTGTGTGTGTATGTTTGTGTGTGCATGTGGGTCTTTTTCATCCCTGTCTCAGCTATGGGAGCAAAGTGCTGTCTTTGCAGAATTTCTTGCTTTATCAGAGGTTTTATTTTCTTCCAGCTCAGTGCCCGTGCTCAACAGGAACATTGTTTGAGCCTTATCACAAAATATACCTCCTTTCTCTTTGTAGCTCCCCCAGCTGCCTTGCTGAACTTTTTCTTTTCCTCTTAGAAGGAAAAGAATAAACATGAATCTCTGTTAGTTCTTTAACATCTTCCTGTAAGTGTTTTTACAATTACTTTTTGCTTGCAGATGATAATCTTAATTTGCATCTTCAGAATCACCTTCCCTCCCTGTCGTGGTTGAGGCCATAAATCAGCCACGCAGTTTGTTCACTCACCTCCCCTTTTTTCTTCCCTCTTCTCCTGGAGGGATGGGAAGGAGAAGTGAAAGAATGCAACTCCCACAGGTTGAGATAAGAACA
>JAOEHY010001236.1:0-61852 GCA_025447955.1 Psilopsiagon aurifrons
GTTTGGCCGAGCTGCTTCTCCCCATCGCCTCCTGTGAGGGATGTCCGGCCCCCCACGCGGGCACCGAACTTGGCCAACTCTTCCGAAATCGTCGGGTTCAAGCTTAAACGGGTAGACTTAGGTTGGATATAAAGAAATTCTTCCCTGTGAGGGTGCTGAGGCACTGGCACAGGGTGCGCGGAGAAGCTGTGGCTGCCCCATCCCTGGCAGTGCTCAAGGCCAGGTTGGATGGGGCTTGAAGAAACCTGCTCTGGTGGAAGGTGTCCCTGCCTGTGGCACGGGTTGGAACTGGATGGGTTTTGAGGTCTCTTCCAACCCAAACCACTCTATGAAAGCAGGCTGGGCTGTACCCAGGGCTGTGGGAACATTTGGGGTGTGCACCCCTCTGAGGGGTGGTGCCTCTCCCACCAGACCGTACCGGGATGGGAAGAGAGGGCAATAAGCTGGTTCAGCTCTATCTTTGGGAAGGGGAAAAGACGTTTTGGTATGAAAGAATGTAGAAGGGAGTGAAAATAATGCCCTGTGCAGTTCTGAAAATAGCTGTGCTCTGAAGGTGTAAGAAAAGGTGTAAATTGAACCCACACTTGTTTATTGCTTGAGAAGTCCCACTCTAAGGGTGAAGAGGAGGGAAAAAGAGGAGAGATGCAAAAATCAGAAGGAAAAGAAGAGAAAAATAGACCCCTGCAAAGCTAATCATGGTTTGGGACAGTGTAAGAATGTATCTGAATTCACATCAGTCCCACTAAACACCCTTTTGTAGGGCTGGTAATTGTTGTTTGGTATGCAGTTTAATGATGAAATGGTACTAGAACTTGATCATGTCTGTAGGAAAAAATTATGGTGAGGCTGGTCACTGCAGATAGGGTTCTTTAGGGAAAACAGAGAAAATATTAAAGGCATAAATACTGATATAAAACCTAAGTGTGACACACATGGAAGACTTTTGATTGTGATAGGGGAGAGCCTGTGTCTTATATGTGCTTCAAAGCTCTATTTTTGCTAAGTAATTCTAAAGGAATTCCCCTAGGAATTCCGATTTTGCAAAGAATTTAGATCCCAACATAAAATCTTTAAATATTAACATATAGCCACCTGACAAATATGTGATTCGACAGTTTAATTGATTTCAGTACGACTTGATACCATGAAAAAGTTAGGTAAACTCAATGGCACAGATGCAGAATCCTGTTCCTAGATTGTGTTTTCTTTATTTCTAACAGCTGGGTTCTGAGCCATAAAAGCATAGACATCCCTTGTGAAATCTCTTATTTTTAACTTCAGGTTTTCTTTGCTGATCTTCTGAATGCCTTTCATCCAGAAAATCTTTTCACTTCATTGTGATTAAATGCACAGTTCAAATGTGTTTCTGGAGCACATCAGCTACCCTGGCTTGGCTATTTATTGTTTTTTTTATGGTGACATTTATTTCTATCAAAATAGTTCATGACAGCCTATTATATCCCTTAGACACGAAGCTGCTGGAGAGCTGCACCTTTCTCTTGGAAAGACTTGATGTAATTGATGTGAGTTTGATGTTGGTTGATCAAACTACAGTCAGAAGAGAAATCTTTATGGTATGAATATTGACTGATTGCAAGACAATTGGAATGCTATCAGTAACTTGCAGTGGTATAATTCTCTATAGACTCAACCAGATGATGAACTGATAAAGGCTCAGTCATATACAGGTGAGCCCACATTACCTATACTGAAAACAAGTAAAAGGCCTTCGTAAGTATAGCCCAAAATGAAAAGCCAAAGATGAAGATTAATTAAAGCAATATCTTGTCATAAATACTTAATAACAGGTTGTGCTTTTGTGGGCGCTTCCTTGGAAGACCTCAAAGCATTTAACAAATGGGAGTTGATGCATTTACTTCTTCCAGATTAGCTGGCAATATGTAAGGCTTGCTCTACCCACTATTAAAGTGCATCCATTTCTAGACTGAACTGCATCATTAATTCTGTGCTGCCAGCGTTTGTGGAGGTTCTCAGGCGCCTCAGGCAGAAGTTATGACTGGCTGCGAGTGTATTAGAGATACCGTCATGTAAAAGTTGTGATGTTTCCAAGCTTCTCTCTAAACAAGTGAATTGGTGGCAACATTACTCTGCTGTGGTTGTTTCACACTCTCCAACGGGTGTGTGGTAACCATGCAAACCATCTCATACTGAGTACCCTATGCTGCTTGCTTTAGCATTACTACAGAGACAAGATTCTGTGTGTTGAGGGGTGAAGTGAGGAAAAACAGTCATTAATGGAGATGTATGCTGGGGCCTAGGTAAAAAAATGTAACCCAGGGCTGAATGTTTGTTGAGGAAAATAAGGTTATCATTTATTAAAACCCAGTAATATTAGTAATAAGAATGCTAAGATGTCATCAGATTTGATATTTAAAAACTCATTTCACTTCTCAGCATAAAAGCAGCTCACAGAACCAATATGCATAGTGTTATTTGTTTGCAGTTGAGACAAAAAATGGTTAAAACCAGACAGACAATCCAAACCTGAATTCAAGCTCCCCTGTCTCACCAGTGTATTGACAGAGAGAACTGAGGACTCATCCTCCGCAAGCCTTCTCCAGACTTCTCTCGATAGTACTGCTGTGAGGGGCAAGCACTGTAAAAGAGAATCATGGAATGGTTTGGGTTTGAAGGGTCCTTAAAGCTCATCCACAGGCACAGGGACACCAAGGGATGGGGCAGCCATAGCTCCTCTGGGAACTCCGTGCCAGCGCCTCACCACCCTCACAGGGAATGTCTAATCTAAATCTACCTTTTTTCAGTTTAAAGCCATTCTCCCTTGTCATGTCACTACCTGCTCTTTACCCAAAGTCCCTCTCCAGCACTCCTGGAGGCCCCCTTCAGGTACTGGAAGACAAGCATTGCAGCTGTGCCTCAAGGATGAATACTTGTAGACTTAAGAAGTTGAGATACCTTAACCTCTTGGATGACTGGTGAAAGAGTAGGGGTTGTAGTTGGCCCAGATGGCAACAAGACTGCAGGACATCCTGCTGTAACTCTTAAAACCAAAGTAGTCTGGCCTGTGACTTCCTCTAGTGTTGAAAAGTGTCTATAGTTGCCAGGTCCTTGATAAGCAAGCATAAACGGAGAACTTGGTTGTGAAATAGCCCTGTCTCAGTGCTGCCAAGACTGAAGCTGAACCTTCTGATGGACAGGAGCCAGAGGTCTTATTGTGAAGCCTTTGTGGTTAGTTATACTACATGTGGACACTGCTGTGGGAATTATATCCTGGAGCTCTGATCAGTATCCTGAGAGTTTTATGAGAGTCAGGCCTGGAAGAGTCCAACATGTGGCTCACAATCACCAAATTCCCAGCTGAGGGCATAAGGCGTTTGTGTCACAGTCTCTAGCTGACTTCCAAGAAGCTGTGATGTGAGATTTTATAATGAGAGATTTTCCCTTTGTTGGTTTTACACACTGGATAAACAAGCTGTATTTCAAAGAACCTGCAGGAATGGGTGGTTTTAGTTATACACCAAAGGGTAAGGAAAGTGCTGTCAAGCTATCCTGGGTTCAGCAGTAGCATTAGTAGCTTAAACCACAACACAGGCCAAAGGGAACATCAAGATTGGTTGGTTGTATGAGTTTGTCCTGCTGTTGTAGACTTTTTTGTCTCTCTGTGCTTGTTACTAGTATTTAAGTTGTTCTTATGCAGTCAATGGCAAATTAGAGAACCTGCAAAAGGAAAGGATGGTGCTTCTCTCTTACAGCATTTTGAGGACTGGGAGCAGTTTGCTTCTTGCTTTGGAAAGGGAGAAAACCTGCAAACTGAATACCGGTGACACACCCACCATAACTGGGGTCCATCTCTTAAATACACCCCACTCTCGGGCCTGAATCCTTTCCAAAGTAATCTCCTTAAGTATCATACAAGCATGGAGAGAGACAAAAACAGACTCAAACACAAATCAAATTAGAAGTCTTATTAACAAAGACAATAAGGAGCCAAACAGAGCTACTGCTCGCTAGCAGTCCCTGGGCAGCTGGAGCCCTGCAGTCTGCACTCCAGTACACCACTGTAAATCCAGCAATGCTCCACATATTGTAAAAGTAATGCTGAAGTGGATTCTTTGTGCCCAGGCTGGTGGAAATCCTACACTGGTTCCAGTGGGAGCAATGGTCGCCTCATATTTATTAATTCATCTTCTGTTACATGAATTTGTTGAAACTGTAGGGAGTCTTACTCTTTCCATGAATTTCTATTGGTCTCAGACTTTTAAAGGTGGCATTGATAGCCAAGTTAGGCTATGTCTTGAGAGGATGTGATGCTACCAAGGTCACCCAGAAGTGCTAGGATTTACTTGTGTCTGCTGCAGGTTGACAAAGATACTGACCTGCAGTGAAACCTGTAATAGTGGCAGGCAGCTGTATCAGGTAAGATAAAGAAAGCAACCTGGCTGAAATATGTTTCTACTCATTTTCTAACACCAGCTGCTTGTCAAATGGAAGTCTTTCGCTCTGAACCATACCCTGCTGACAACTCTCTGCCACTGAAATAGTGTTCTTTGCTATTCCTTTCTTCTTCCCCATCGAGTGGTTTTGGTGGGGATGGACCTGAATGACAAAATTTAGAGGCAAATTTTAATTCACCTCTAAACATCCCCAAAAATCTTTAGGGAAGAAAAGAAGTGCCTTGGTTTGATCCTTGCTTGGTTTATTTCATACTGTCTGTATTTTTAACTCCTTTCTTTTCTGTCATTGAAACTGATGTCTATTCATCCAGCATTCCTACATGCTTCCATTGTGTTATATTACTTAAGCAAGTCCTTTCCAGCATGAACTGATTACTGATCAGAGGCATTATATGATGCTCCTGGGCATCCACTTGTTATAGGTGTGGGGCGGGATGAACTTTCTAGGAGCTAACTGTTGTGATATTTAGTATCCTGGATTATTCATTCCTCTTATATCATGGTTCAGAAGATTGCGCTTGGAAATGCCCAAATCCTGCTGTTTGTGTTTTCCAGGCCCATTCCTACACCTCACATATATAGTCTCTCTTTTTTCCCCTATTTCCCACTAGTCACAATCTCCTCGTCCAGCCAGTCTCAATATCTCTGCAGGATGATCTGTTTTTCTCTTTCTGCCTTGTCCCACAGCTTCCAGTACTAGCCTTACTCAAAACACTGCCAGATTCCTGCTATCTGCAAGAGTACATGGCCATGTAAGGTCCCTACTGCAGTTAGCAGAAGCAGATCCCTAAGTCTTCCAGGAATGATCAAGTTTGCTTTCTGTGGTTGAGACTGGGAGGAAACAATGGGAAATATTTGGTATCTTCATGCATTTGGTATCCTTTCTGCTTCTCCCTTTTTGGAAGACAAGCATTTAATGGTTTAGTACATTTCACACAGAGTAGAACCAAGTATCTGTGTGTTTAGTATTCTGCCAGAGACTATTATTTCAAAGCTGAATACTGTTACCACTATGTAAGATGAAATTTGTCGTGCTGTGATCATGATGGACCTGGGCAGAGTTCAGAAGCCTAAAATAAGCCACAGCAGAACTGCAGGTGGGAGAGAGATACCTGTCTCCAAAGAGGAGCACAAATGAGCAGCAACAGAGAACTAAAGTGTTGCAGTAAGGAAGTATCCTGTCTCTGTAGTGAAGCACCTCTAGATTTAGGTGCTTGAAAGATTAAGTAATCCTGGAAGGTAAACAGGAATGGATTAGTAGGCAGATCTTAGTGGGTTTAGGGTATCTTAATTGCAACCTAAAGCAGTGTCTGGACAGATGAAATTACCTCCTTTGTACATTTGGATTGACCCCCTCCAAGTCATTATTCTTGGACGTGTCTTCTCATGAGGTGAAACTGGAGCTTTCTGTGTGCAGACTGTTTCAGATTGTATGAAGGAGTCAAATTATGACTCTCCTGTGACTTGAGAACAACATCAGTCTATCGGGTAAACTGCTGCAGAACCATCATGTTCTGCCTTAAATGAAATTACTCCACAGATCAGATTTTTTGCCACTTTAATACTTTTTGTTTCTCAATAAAAGCTGGTTCAGGCAGGATTAAATGTTATGTCTTGTAAAACAGCCTTTGCAGAATGCTGTGAAATAGAAAAACATATGCTGTTCCCCTTCCTTGGGATTTGCTTGAATCCTGATGCTGACAGAGGTTTGATTTGCCAGCATACATAGATTTCTATTCTGGAGAAAGTTACCCATCTATTTGACAAACTGTGAGGAATGAAGTCCTCTATTTACCAACACCAGAACAGTGGAAATGAATGCTTTTTTTCACACTGTTCTAGCCCTTATCTGGAGGGATTAATTTTAAACATGAATTAGAAGTCCGAGAGTAGGAGGCATTCAGTCCTTGTTTCTCTGCTACAGTTGCCTGTAGCTTTGCAACTGAGCTTTTGCAGTCTCAGTTGGATGGGAATCAGCAGCTACTGTGAGATGGGTCACATCTGAAGAGGTGTAAGCCATAAGTACTGCTGGCTAGCTCAGGGGTTTCCAGTGGGATGTGGAGTTCTGTGTGTAGAGCGTAAGAAGTTTTATGTTTTCTTAAACATGGCTGCTTGGGCTCTGGTCCGTGTTGAAGGCTGTGGTCCAGCACTTTGTGGGACAGCAGTAGGTCTCTGATCTGTTCCAAGGTGTCGATACCCTCAGCAGGTGTTTTAACAGTTTCAACCAGACTTGCTGAGAACACATAAAGGGTTTTGTCTGAGGAATACTTCCTTGAGGTCACTGATGGGCTGGGAAATGTAAGAGTCTCAGTTTGCTTTGGGTTGTCGGGCTTTTCTGTATAACCCAGTGGACTTCAAACTGGGATGACACTCAGGGCAGTCATCCTGTGAGCTACAGGGAATCTCCCTTTGGTGTGTAAAAGCTTATGTAGAACCTCTGTCCACACTAGACTGGGCTCTTCACAAATGCTTCAGCAGATCTTGTCTTATCTCCAAGAGGGAGAAGTTTCACCTAAGCACTGTCAAATACTTAGTGCAACGTGAACTTCCTGTGATGCTGCCAAATCTTTCTCTTACGAGCAAGTAGGGGACTTAATTGCCTGAGACTGTACTGGCTCATTTTGTAAATGCTACAGGGACATACAAATTGTAGCAATGTTCCATGGCTATTAGGAATTAAAATAGGAGAAAAATAGTATTTTTAAGCTTGTTCAGCAAAAGAAGAAATTGCAAAGCTTCACTTGAAGCATAATGCACCCAACTAGTGTTGGCAAGAGTTGGGAATGTAAAAGTGCAGATTGTCATAATCAAAAAGGGAATGATGACAGAAGCTGCTTCTCGCACAGTGGGAGCCGATATTACCAGGATGCAGAGGAACTGAATGTCCTGTTGTAAGTGGACTTAAGGAAGGATATGTGAGGAGGGAGGCTGATTCTTCATTTGTTTTGCCAATTCACCTAACTGTAAAAGAGTTCTTGTGCTATTTATGCACTACCAATCTAAACCACTGCTTGTGAAGATATATTTGTTTTCTTCCTGAATCCATCTACTTCTTTCCTACCTCTCCTGTTGCAGCTGGAAGGTTACTTTAAGTAATTTCTTGTCATATAAAAACACCTGCTTAAATTCCTTTTAATCTAGGATGGGATTAACGTTGCATTTGCTGATTGCCTCGTGAGTTTTCTTGCCTATACAGAGTATACCTGGTGCATTCATTTGAAGAGATGAGTCAAGTGCAATGAGGACTAGGCAAGAAGTGCTCTTTAAGCCCTGACAGGGGCGTTTACAATGGAGATGATTACATTTCTGAATTTCCCAGCAAAGAGGTGCAATGGGTAGGTAGGTTCTGGATAAAGGATGATGGTGAGCTCAGGGAACGAAAACAGCATAGCTGCTTTTGGCTTTCAAAGGCTGAGGAAAAGGAGGAAATCTGCAGTTTTCCATCCTTGCCTAAAACTGCCTCTCTAATCATTAATCTGACTTCCCTCTTTCAGTGCTAAGGGAGACTTAGGGGTCTATGCTGAGGAAACATACACTGGGCTCTGTGACATGAATAACTGGCAAAAATCTCACTCCAGCATTGATTCTCCAGGGCTCCGTAGGAATGCTGGCTGGGCCAGCTGAAATACTTATTGATGACGTGGCTGTTGAGAACTGCCCAGACATGTCACCGGATACTGGGAGATTTGATCCAGTGATCCCTGAGCATCCTAGTGCTTCACCTGCAAGATGAGTACACACCTGAAGTTTCTATTCTCTGTTATGAAACCCTTACTGTAGTTACTTGAAAACCTTTGCCCATGTGCTTCCTTGTTGAACAGACTTCTATATTAGGTTCTGCTGTATTTAAAAGAGCATTTCTAATGTCCAATTAAACTGGAAGATCCATGCTCAACAGATTCGTTAAGTATGATTCTCCATCTAGTCATTATCATTAATGAAGTCACCGTTTCCTGAGTGGTTCTTGTGTGTCCTTAATTAGCACCTCCGTTCTGTATCCACCCCCTCGCTGGGGAAGTCAAGCTGTGGCTTTCTTCCTGGATCCTTCCTAAACCTCATATGGAAGTTTGCATACTTCCATATGTATGGACTTGCACCTCTCCAGGTCACCACCTCCTTTTCTCCCGTGGCCTCTCTGGTTTCTTAATGTTCACAAACAGTGTCCACATCCCTCTTGCTCGACTACCACAAACAGTGCTGTGGACAGTCGTGTACCCCAAAGGTACATGACTTTTGACACAGCTGCTTTGCATGTAAAGAATTAAAATGGCAGCAACTGTGTGAAGTTTTGGCCCATGAGAAGCTGGATCCTCCTGTGTTCTGTCTTCCTGTGGCACACTCAGCAAGGGCTTTTACTGAGGCCATGCAGGGATTTTGCCACTCAGTTGCCCCTGTGAAACTGGCAGGGTCAAGCGTGATGAACCTCACTCCTTTGATTCATGTGCTGCTGTATTATCTTTATTTTAGTTAATGGCTTGAGTTTCATTTTTCTGAGACAGATCCCATCTGGCCCTGATGTTTTGTCAGCCTTGTGACATTCTGAAGAATTTTATAACTATTCTTGGCATGAGCTCAACTTCTGACAGTGTTTCTGCTTTCTTCACTAGAAAATGTATGGCTGTTCTTGGCATCTTCTTCACATTCCCCATTCCTTATAAACATTACACAGAAAACTTGTTTTATTGGTGTCTGCTGCTTCTGTATATTATTTACCCTTCTGAGGGGCAGTCCCCCCAAACATGCCACATTCTCCAGCTCACTATAATTCTCCTTCGTCAGAGGAAGCATTTGTGCTATAGGTCTGTCAGCCTCCACGTGCTGCTTTGCTCATCAGCTTCCCATGCTCTTCTGATTTCTTTGTCCCTTGTAGGCTTCTGCTTGCCTCTGGTGGTCTGCCTGGGGTTTTAATCCAAAATTGCCTTCTAGCATGCAGAAGGGGAATAGTTGTGATTGTAAACTTTGCAATTAGGCTGCAGATGCCATGTAACATTGTAGATGAAACACAATGGAGTTAGTCCTTCATCTTTCCAAGACAGGTGGAGCTAATTCTAAAAACCCTTAAAATCACTTTCAGATGATCTAAGAGTAGAAAAAAGGCCTTCATGGGAAGGTCAACAGAAGATTTGGTCAATTTATACACGTATTTCTGCAAAGAGATACAACCCAAGTGTGGGTAAGGCTTTTTTAGCCTTGTTGACACTAGCCGTCTAGTTGTGCCTTTCTTAGGATGGACTATTTGATGTTTGCCTTGCTCATGAATGGAAAGTTAAATTTTCCAAGACAGAGCAGAAATTCCAGGTTCTGACTGGCAAGTCCCAAATCTCTTTTCTCCCTTTGTGTTAATTCACAAATTCCCCAGGGTACTTCTGTACTTCTGAATCTGTTCACTGCCGTACCTCAGGCTCCACTCGCTCTATAAATTGAATTCATAGTCCTGCAGATCCTTGGCAAGTTCCTAACCCTTAATTTTTTTGAGGTGTTTGTAGGATCCCAGACTGGTTTGTGTTGGAAGGGGCCTTATAGCTCATCCAGTCCCAACACCCTGCCACAGACAGGGACAACTTCCACTAGAGCAGGTTGCTCCAAGCCCTGTTCAACCTGGCATTGAACACTGCCAGGGATGGGGCAGCCACAGCTTCTCTGGGCACCCTGTGCCAGGGCCTCAGCACCCTCACAGGGAAGAATTTCTTCCTAATATATCTATATCCTAATAATCTAAATCTCCCCTCTTTCATCTTAAAACCATTCCTCCTTTTCCTATCACTACGTGTGCTTATAAAAGTCCCTCTCCAGATTTCTTGTAGGCTCCCTTTAAGTATTGGAAGACTGTTATAGTGTCTCCCCTGAGCCTTGAGATAGTCTTCTCTCTGTCTCCACAATCTATTGTCGATATGCCTTCTGTTCAGCAGCAAAGCTTTCCAAGTTAGCTATTTCTGTGCACATACAAAGGTATCATGACATTACCCACTCACATATTGCGTGGTTCTGCTATGACGGTTGAACTCTCTCCATGAATATTCATCAGTGACCCCAATTTAATAGAGAACTAAAAATCTAGGAAGTTGCAGGCTTTGCCTGAAAGATTTAGGCAGCAAACAGGCCTCACAATTGAGAGCTATTACAGTTCTGTAGAAGTCTGTCACTACTGTGGGGGATAACTTTGTCAGCCTAGCAACATGACAATCCTTCAGGAGAGTTGTAAGAACTTCCCCCATATTTCCCCATGTCAATAGATTTGTTACCATTTGGAGCTTGCTAGCCTTTCTATGGGCAGGAGAGAGACTTCTGCCAGAAACACTGTCAGAGCAAACTCTCCTACTTTCTGAAAAGAAAGGGTAAGCAATCTGAATACCAAAATAAAATCCTCATTATTAAGATTTGAAGGGAATTCCTGCAAAAAAGCAAGAATCCATCCAGTCCAGCACTCTGCCAGTTGCTGGGACCTCTGATGGCCCACTTCTAGCCTGGCTTTCCCAGGATGGTTTCGTGAACATCACTTTTGGTCTATATGTGTGTTCTAGTCTGTGGCAAGATCTCCTACCTCTTCCGGTCTTAGTGGTTTCCCACAAAAGGGTAGTTTGCCTCTGCTATCAATGCTAATTCCCTAACGACATGCTGCCTACTGTAGTGCTTTTTGTATTTTGGAACTTTCTTGGTAGTGTTGGTCAGGGGGAGAAAACATCCCATAAGAACCCTATGGATCTGTTGATACTGAGGTTGCATCAACAGTATCCCGGTAGAAATGGAGAGTAACAATAGCAGGAATATTGGGATCTGTAGGGGAAATCGTGTGGGCAGGGTCTCCCTCCCTCTCTTCACTTAGTCTCTTAGCAACAGCAGGCCCAACGGGTATGGCACTGCTTGCTGGGGGTGTGAGTCCCCTCTGTCAGATGAAGAACAGAAAAGATTTAGCAGGGAGGAGATGGGGGGGAATGAGGAAGTCAGTAAGAGCATGAACAATATCACACTGGGGGAGAAATGACAGAAGATAGCTTACTTGACACATAACTATCAATGAACAGGTTATTCTTCTAGTAACAATGGGATGCCAGTTATGAAAAGGTATCTCCGGCTGTGTGCAACCTCAGGCATCACTTGTGTTCCTTCTTCTTACGATCCCCACTGGGCTTTGGAGAGGGGTAGGTACCATTAATAAATATCTAAGCCAGGCAGCTTGCCTGCTGTCTTTACTTGGCCCCAGGAATGCTGCTGGGCTCACCGGTGCCTCCTCTGCAGAACAGTAGTGTAAGCACTAAGACCTCCTCTTCATGCTATCCTATTGTTGTACCACTGTGGAAGTGGAGTGGAAGACTGTTCCTACAAGATCAGAACTTTGGTGCATCAGCCACTCAGATACCGAAGCCCTAAATCTTCCCTATGCATTACAACCTCTTTCTCAGTTGGTTTCTAAGGGTCTCCTCTCATACATTTCTTGGGCCTGCAGAGTTTGGTATGCAACAAGGTATTTAAAAGCTGTGTGTTGCAGCCAAGTGCGTGATCCTCTGTGCTAACTACATCCGCTTTAGCGGTGACCTTGGTATTGCCAATACTTGTGTTAGAACACAGACTGAATCACACATGTTAAGTCATTTCCCACATTATTGCTTTTCTGAAATACAGTTTATGTTTGCTGTCTAGTAGGTAGGTAGTGTGGGTTTTTTTCCTTCATGTAAATAGCTTTTTTTGCATATAAAATATATAGTTTCAATCAAAATGGGAAAGGAGAGGTGAAGAAAGGAGGCTGACACATAATTGAAATGCTCTGCTTAATCTTTTTCCCCTGAAAAGATATCAGTGCATTCTCTTCTCTGGAACTGTGCCATTTGCTTCTTTATACCTGGAGACGTATTATGTTAAGGCCATTATGAAACATTATAGGTGGTGATGGCAGGGAAGCAGCATAACCATAGCTTACAAAGACACTCTTTTTCATAGCCACAAGGCTATTCAATGTTGAATTGAAGCGCCTTCAGAGTGGAAGTATTATTTCTTCCTTTTATATCTTTCCTTTTCTTCTAATGCTACATTAACACATAAAACAGACCAAAAAAGAAAGGATTCTCATTTTTATTTTAAACCTTGTCTGTGTGCCTGGTAACGCCATTGGGAATGATGACATGCAAAGTATTCCATAAGTCAAAACTAGCTCTTGAAGTCAGAACTGTATTTTTAAGATGGCGGTCTTGACAGTGACTGGTGTAGTTGGTCCTCAGCTTCTCTGCAAACACAGGCCCTGAATTCTCATCCAAAACTAATCCAGATCCGGCCCTGAGCACTTCGACATACCTCACACCACAGATTTCCTGTTCAACATGTTGACATTTACTTAGAACTGCAGAAGGTGTATCTGCCTCCACTCCCCTTCCAAAATATGTCTGAAATATTTTTAAGGCAAGTGGTATTATATTATAAGGGAAAATTCATTGCTTGCAGGAGGGTGATGGCAGATGATCTGATAGACTGTCTTCCAGATCTCATCTCTCTTGAGGGAGACTATTATAGAGGTAGAGCATATCTGCAACTACCATACATTCCAGGTGTAACTGAAGGTACACTGAACTGTGAAGATGCCTGATTATTGGCAGCTCTTAATTTAGTCTGTTGCTAGCAAATGAACTGCTGACTTAATGGTGTGTTCCTACATATATTGGCCTACATAACAGCTACAAGTGATAGGTCTTCTATAGCTCATCTTCCAGCGTAAGCCACTGTAGTATCTGTGCCAGTACTGGGTTTAGATTGTCTTGTGTTCAGTTGTTGCCATGTCTGACTGTGCTGTGAATCACACAGTGAGAGCTAGCAAACACAGAGCTGGTGCCACTGGCCCGACAGGCAGTAAAAGGAGAAGTCAGGGAAAATGAAAAGGAGAGAAAGGATGTTTGTGAATGAGCCTTCAGAAGAAAAGCTTTGGGGGATACAGCTTAATCTCAGTTAGCAATAGTGATCTGTGGTAAGAAGCAAAGGTGTCAAAGGATGTACTGGAAAAAGCTAGTAAAGGTGAAGGAAGTAAAAATCAAACTATATTAGTAAAAACTTATGGAAAGCATGGTTTTTAGCAGACCTACTAGGACTCCATGCAATCTTTTATTAAAATCAGTAACTACTTTTTAGAAGCAGCCAGTTTGATCTCCATCCTGAAAGGTCCTGGGTGTGATCCTGAGGGCCCTACACCAGGCCCGGTTTCCCTCCAGAAAGCAGGAAAACAGGTTTAAATGCTAATCAAAAATAGCTGTAAGAAGCCTAAAAGAAAATAAGAGAGAAAAATAAGCAGGTCTCTTAAAAAGAGGTTCATGTCCTCTTATTTTATATATATTGATGCTGCTTCAGACTATATCGGTGAAAAAATTGGCTCCATCCTGACCTTTGTCTTTTAAGCCTGAAAAATAGAGGGCTTCATCTGAAAAGACATCAAGCAGAATGAGTATGGAATCTCACCACGACTTCTGGAGCATGGCTGTGCCATAACACTCACTTTGAAACCCCTGAGTCTGTATTACAGTAGAGAACCTGACCTACAGCCTCATCCCCTTCCTGAGAAACATGTTCTGTCTCTCACATCACCCAAGCAAGAGAAAAGCTACAAATAGAGCCGAGCCGACAGTTGTACGGGCATTGCCAGAGCCAGGACAGAATCCAGCTCATGCCTCTGTGCTTGCTGTTTCATTAGCAAAGATAAGATTTACAAAAACATGTGGAACAGATAAACTGACTAAGAATTCCTTCTGTAAACTTGGATTTCTGACTTGCTTTTTAAGGTGCTCCCAGCAAACTGTGTTTCCAGAGCTCAGGAGATGCTGTCAAAACATTCCATGTTTATTGTATTGCTCAGGCAGTGCTAAGGAAGGTAAGGCCAGCGTTTCCCACAGCACTGTCATGAGCAAAAAGGAATTACAGCGTCATGACTGAGTCTCTGAGACCAGAGGAGGCCATGAAGATAATCAGACGACTGGAGCATCTCTGCTCTGAAGACAGGCTGAGAGCTGGGCTTGTTCAGCCTGGAGAAGAGAAGGCTCCGGGGAGACCTTAGAGCAGCTCCAGTGCCTAAAGGGGCTGACAAGAAATCTGGAGAGGGGATTTTTATAAGGGCCTGTAGGGACAGGACAATTGGGAATAGGTTTAAGCTGACAGAGGGTAGATCTAGATTCGATATAGTGAAGAAGCCCTTCCCTGTGAGGGTGCTGAGGAGTTGGCACAGGGTGCCCAGAGAAGCTGTGGCTGCTCCATCCCTGGCAGTGTTCAAGGCCAGGTTGGATGGGACTTGGCGCAACCTGCTCTAGTGGAAGGTGTCACTGCCTGTGGCAGGGGATTGGAACTGAATGAGCTTTAAGGTCCCCTCCAACACAAACCATTATGTGAATCTCTGATTCTCTCACTCAGGTTGATTGAAGAGAGTATGAAAGCTGACTTGCAGCTGGTATCAAGATGAAAAATAGTCTTTCATTTATATTCAGCATATATAAGGTCCAGTTCTGGAATCCACACCCTTCCAGAAATACCTGGACAGTGAAAAGGAGGCTCACTGCAAGGAGTCCAAAGGTCTCCTTGTTGCAGACTTTGGTATGTTGACCCGCTCCTGGCTGTGAGTAAAGCCACACCATTACCAGGGATTTGGTTTTCTCATCTGAATGCTCTGAAACAATTCAAGGCTTTTGCCCAGCGTTGTGCTAAATTAGGTCAGAGATTGAATCAGAACTCTGGACTGTGACTATGTGTACCTAAAAGCAGAATCCAAGTATGAACTTTCCATCCACGAACCACCTCTAGATAGTTTAATTCATCTTATGTCACAAAGCAAACTTCACAGTGTAATGGTTCAAGGGTGTATTTCTTCAAGCATAGCAAATGGTCTTCACCTTGATCTTACATCCAGCTTAGAAATATCTCAGGAGCTGACAGATTTCATCTAACTTGACTCAGAAATGTGAGCAGTTCTTTTCACATCAGGTATCTCTTATACTCCAGCACACAAGCCATGCTGTCACTACCACAGTCCAGAGTTTTATTTGCTGCTGTAGCCTTACTGCTACCTAAAAGGAGATTCTTAGAAGGTTTGTCTTTTCTAAATGACCAGCACAAACATCCAAAATTCATTCTCTCTCAAATTCAGCACCACCACCTGACCCTTTATTACAGGCACTGAAGCGGTGTTTAATCTAAATGCCATTTCTAGGCAAACACCCACAGAGTTATTAGGCATTTGCTCAACACGGTACATCCAACTTACATGAAAAGGACCAAGCTGAGACCCATCTGCTTTTTAAATAGTATTTGGCTCACTCCCCAAACCCAAGAGCAATAATAACAGTTTTTACAACAGTGGTTTGTGCTTGTCTCTCAAGAGATTTTACAAGGTAGCAATTTCTTTCTCCATCAGTACTTGGCATGACCCAAAACTGTTCCTGATGTGACTGCCTCAGTAAATGCATGTTTACGAGTACTTCAACGTGCAGTTAGTAGTAACAGAGAGGATTCTGTTGGCTTCTGCAGAATCAGGTTTTCCCTCCCACATT
The DNA here is from genome assembly GCA_025447955.1 of Psilopsiagon aurifrons. NCBI lineage: Eukaryota > Metazoa > Chordata > Aves > Psittaciformes > Psittacidae > Psilopsiagon > Psilopsiagon aurifrons. The sequence continues at coordinate 15,944 of JAOEHY010001236.1, forward strand.
TGATTTTAAGAATGGTCACTGTTAGCTTTAATTTTGGCATAGACAAACAAAAGCTTTTATCAAAAGTATCTTTACAAGAGCTCCCTCCAAACCCCAACCCTCTTTAAAGCTTTACATTTGATTTTTCACCTAGAAAGCACTGAGCTCTCAGCAGTCCTGAGGAACACGCTAGTGGAGTATCTGTGTTTATATGAAAAGAGTAGAGCAGAATTGAAGAGATTTAATACCCATTTCTATGTTAAGGAAAGCAAAGCTGCACTACCACAGAGCAGTGCACTTGTACAATGAAATGCTATTCCCTTTGGATCTAATGATGGTGTCCTTTTACTACAGTGAATCCAGGATTTGAGCTATATTCTTTCTTAGTTGACAGCCCTGTGACAGAGATGTGCAACAGCTTCCCAGAGGTAAAAGAAATGTCCATTAGTTTGGACCACATAGATTTTTCCTTAATATGTTTTTTCCATTTTGGGTGAACCTTCAAAACTAATTCAAACTTGGTTTATCTTCCCTTCAACATAGGAAAGATAGGCCCATGTCAGCAAAATGTGTCTAAGTAGCATGACATTGAAAGTATGGAGACATCTTTATTGCAGGCCATTCAGCTACCTCTATCTAAAGGATGTATGTATGCAAATATATACAAACTGTCATTTGTCCCTTGAAGAAGGAGGTCTTCTCTGAGCAATTTCAGCACACAGCTCCAACAGCTTAGTAAGGGCAAGTGTGAATTTCTCAGCCAGTTGGTCTAAGGCCAAGGGGCCAGCAGCTATTGAATCATTTACTGCAAGAAATGTGATTCAATATACACTTCCAGCAGGAAGGACAGAGAAATTGGTGCATTGGATGGAGCTGAGCCCCAGCCCCATGTTTTTGACATTCAATCACTGTTGTGACTTTCAAATCTTCCTACGCTCACTGTAAACACAGGATGAGACTTTTGTTCTCACTGACACACAGCCACGAGTGAGGTTCAGTGACTTGTAGCCTTTGTGTTCACTTATACAGAGTGTGTTTGTACTTAAGTCTTAGTAATTAATTTATAGCAATGTTTTCACACCTCCTTATGAAATTAATGATCCTGAAGATGGGAGAGAGGACATACCTTAATTATTCCTTAAGGTTATTCCTTAAGGTGGACAGTCCTTGTATTGTTCTGTGCTAGGAACCATCACATTCCCAAGCAAGTAATTTTTAGTCCTTTTTTGGACTTGGGTAGTTGTCCTTTTCAGGTACCTTCCATTAGGTTGTGTTCTTTTAAATGGATAATGAGTACATAATTTTGGATGGTTTGCCTCAGAAAACTAACTTTAAAATCCACAAAACTGTTTCAAAAGATGCATGCAGATTAAAACTAACAATATTCAACTGTCAGCTTTTAATTATACAGGATTGTTCTAGAAAGAAATCTACTGATAATATTCAACAGATTGTCTGCTGAGGGCTTCAGCAATTCCAGACTGTGAAAATCAACCTTTATCTCCTTGCTAATGACAAAAAATCTTGTTGACAACAATGAGTAGGCCAAATTCATCACTCGTTTGGAGTCTCACTATTGGCTTTTTGTGCCCTGTCACATAATTTCTCTGCTTGGCATATTCCTTGAGACAATTTACTCTTGCTTCTCCTTTAAAATCAGTGTTCCCATTTCACACCACTGGCAGACAGGTTAGCATAGCAAACCCATTTCCATCTGGGTGCTATAAGGCTTTTCACTCCAAGATTAAAATGTGCTCTAGGAATATTAATTAATTAAATCTGAAAGCACTCAGATGAAGTCAGTGGGTAGCACATAGAGATCATTCCACTCTGGAGAGCTGTTTAATTGATTATAACAAGACTGTGTAATGCTTTAGAATAGACAGTAAAGAAATAGCGGGCTTATGTGAAGCCACTGTAATTTCCACATGGGAATTGCATTGCAAACATCACATTTATTAAAGGAACACCATTTGACAGAGAGATTGGGCAGTAGCCAGTGAGGCTGTCTGTTGGTTCTGTGTGCAACTGCAACGGTAAACAGGCGTGTTTGTGGTTTGATACCCTCACAGAGACCTCAGAGAAAAACAAGCTATCTGTTCCCAATAAACCTGTATAACCCAAGGAAAGAAACTGTTCAAGGAGCCAGTAAATAGCATGTTTCTGAGTGGTTTTGCTTTTAGTGAGTATTGTTTTCAATTGGAAAACAGAAGTATATATCAATAAGGATTGAGATAGTGGAAATTATACTGACATTTTTGTTAGTGGTAAATTAAAAAGTTCTACTGCATTTCATAACTGCCAGTTTGTCATACTTTACACAGGAACATTGGAAGGGCCATACTTGATCAGAGTAAAGGTCCATCTGGCGCAGCATCCTGTCCCTGGGCAGTGGCCAAGAAAGGATGCCTAGGGGTGAATGTAAGAACAAGGAAAATCAATAATGATTCTTCTTCAGAATGCATCTCCAGCCTTCAGTTACCGGTGACTCAGGAGCTTCCAGTCTTATTCTCAGTGCATTTTCTAAGACAAACAGAGTCCTACTTGGTACTGGAGGGGAAGAAGAGGGTATTTGGCATGGATGGCTTTGTAGATCTTGAGATGTGTCTGCTAGTGATGCCCAAAGTTCTCAAAGGGGAAAAGCTGCTTAGGTTCCCCAGTTAGTCTATGGAACTCAAGGACAGCAGAGTTTCCCATCCGTTCTCCATCTTGTTGCTTCCCACGGTTCATGACTAACTCTTCCCAGTCAATTAAGAGCTGCCTCTCTGTACAGATACAGGTCATGTTGCCAATTTTCTCCCATTCTTCCCCTATCCTCTGTTTCTTATTCTCTCATCAGGCAAAGATTTCTCCCCCACTGCACACCCCTCCAGGCTGTAATGTGCAGTGAGGGACCACAAGGCCAGCTGCCCTCGTGGTACTTCCAGCATGAGCAGGTCCCCCAGGAGCCTCTGCACAGGACTGCTGATCTCCCCAGAGCTACAAGAATGAAGCTGGGAATCTCAACTGCCTGTGAAATTAGCCCAGGTAAAAGTAGACATCACCCCAATACAGAGCTTTCCTGTAAAACCCTTGACTGGATAAAGTCTGTGCAGGTCTGAGCCAGCTTGATCCAGGTCACTACATCCAGCATGATTGGAGGCATCAGGACCTTGTAATGAGGTGGGAAGCAAACACACAATCAAATTTGAAGGAACTCATCTGGAACACATATCCTGTTGTGTATTTTGAAATTAACAGCTTCTTTTTTCTGTTTCCATAGTAACACTGAGGTGAAAACAATTTGCTGTACAGTTGGCAACCCCTGAAGCTCTGAACACAGGCCCCTCAAGGAACCAAGACTTACAGTTGCAATGTTGTTCGACTTTCTAAAGTGAAATTGAGATGTTGGTACAGCTCACAGACAGAGCCAAGGGACACATACCTGGAGTGGGAGAATGCATCCAGCAGAAACAAGAACAATTTGTTACAGAGCATTCCCTGTTGGTGCCTTGTCATGGGTGTAATTAAAGGGGTGCAATTCACATCAGTGGGAGCCCTGGAATCATCTGCCATGAGGCTCATGTTTGATTCAAATTACTACAATGCTCCTCGTGTGTCATCAGGACACAGGCATGTAGGCAGATTGAAAACACACTTGCCACTCCATGGAGGGACTTACAGATGTAGCTGTGCACAAGCAATGTGTGTTGAACCTTGCCTTCTCCACACAGCTGACTGCACGCAGGTGATGTATGTATGGATGTTATGGATATCTGTGAAGAATTCGATTCAGATCCTCCAGACCTTTCATATCAGTTGCTGAACAGATGGTGAGCCATCATCATTGTTATTTCATATTGCAGGCTCATTGAGAGGAGCTGTGAACTGGCAATTTCTTTTTCTCAGCTTGGGACTAACAGATCTTTAGAAGAAATAACTATTATTATTATTAAATATTATTATTATCTCTAGGGAACTGCTAAGATTGGTGTGCCTCATCCTAAGTGTTTACACAAGATAGAGACCAGTAAGAATTCCTTGTCCCTAGCAGTTAAAGTAAGAATAGACCTAATTTTGGCATTAATCTATGAGTTATACCTAAACAAGCCTCACTTCCTTTGTGCCACTGCCAATGCCCCATTTTGCTGAAAGGGGCATCATTTGGCTGTGATCAGGTGGATGGAAGGTTATGGTTCCTGCTGCCAACTTCTAGCAATAACTGCTCATCATACTCTCCTAACTTCTGTAGTGACCTGGTGCAAGTCACTTACCTGTCCTCATTTTATGTCACGTTGGAAGAGTGTGTTGTTAATGCAGCTGGTTGCTGTGTTTGTGCAGCGCAGTGGGGATCTCTGATTCAAGCACAGTAACTCTTCAAGCCACTTCAGCGTGATATCAAGCATCCATCTGATGATACCATTCATGTCAGATGAGTACAAAAGGCAATAAAAAAATCTTGGTGAGCAATTAATAGAGCCAAAGCTGAGCTGAGAATCTAAAACCGTAAGTGTTGTCTCTGTTAGACAGCAAGGCAACAGAAGCTGCAACAAACCATTCTTATATAACGAAGCAATTATGTTTTCTCAGTCTCACAAGTTTCTGAAAACACAGCTTTCCACTGATAACACTTTGAGGCTCTTCAGGGAAAGTCTGGTAAATAAGCAGTCATTATTGCAAGCACGGTTTGGATCCCAATTCTTCCTCCAGAAATGTCTTACATTTGATGTCTGTGCTGTTACCCTCTCACACCTGAAATGGGTGAAGTAGCTGTCACTGAGGGAAGCAGCAAGTCACTAAGGGAAGATTCCCAATAGAATCAGAAACAAAGAAAAAACCATCAGATCTTTGGTGGGAAGCAAGAAGCCTGGGTTAACTTTCATGGTCAGAAGGAGAAGTAATAAAGTTGTCCTAGAGTTTCTCCAAGACATTTTTTATCCTAATCTTCCTGAAATATTAAATTACAAGAGTTGCAGTAGCAGGCTCCACAGACAAAACTGTGCCATGCATACAAATGAAAAATAAATTATACATAGCTCTCTACAGGAAAAATGTAATTCTTCCCATTAAAGCATTGACTGGGCTGAGGGGAACGTGTCTTTTATGGCTTATAAAGACCCTTAGGAAAAGAAGGAGGTAAAAAAGTGGTAAATGCTCCATCCCTGGCAGCGTTCAAGGCCAGGCTGGACAGAGCCTTGGGTGACATGGTCTAGTAGAAAGTATCCCTGCCTATGGCATGGGGTTGGGACTAAACGATCTTAAGGTCCTTTCCAACCCAAACCATTCTATGATTCCATGATTTGTCTTTCTAAAGAAATAACAAGTAATATTTGAGGCCAAATTATTCACTACTCTTCATAAAGCAAAAAAAAGGCAACTAGGACTTCCTAAACTAGTAACATGGCAAAATAAAGATGAGTCTTCAGTAAGATTCTGGGTACAACTGTGTGTTAAGTGGGGGGTTTCGAGACCCAAACATGAAATGGCACATGTCAAAATTGGGCAGCTCAGGCTCACTTCTGTGCCTAAGGACTCAGCCCACTCTCAGAACACACAGCGTCTTCAAACCCAGGAACTGCCAGGAGCATGTGCACAGTGCCCAAGCATCAGCATCCTTCCAGGCATGCAAACATGTATTTCTGAGAGTGTGTTCTCCTGATCTTCATGCACACGAGAACATGCTCAGAGCATTATGTGAGTAGTGCTCAGCTGCATCCAAAACTTGGAGTCCTGTGGGACTATATTCAGAGGTACGCCAAGCACCTGCAGCTCCCCTCCGCATTCGCGAGAACCTGGCCAGCAGTTGGTTCTCTTCTCACAGCAATTATTTACAAGTGTCTGGAAGCAATGAAACCTGTAGCATTTTGTCATAGTTCCAGGCAGGCAAAAATACTGATTCCAAATGAAATTGCTGGCATTGTTTCTAAGATAAAGTACAAACTGCTGCCTGTGCAGAATACCTATAAACATAGGTTTGGGATAATAATTTTGAGCTCTCTAATGACCACAGATGGTAAGGACTCTCTCTGAACATAGCTTGAACCACAGTAACTGTAACACCTATAACAACTACCAGCAAAGAACCCCAAACACATAACTGAACTCCTATTATAGAAATGACTTGGAGGTAAGAAAGATGATTCAGAAGGTGAAATATTACTCCACGTAACATGTGGCTGTTCTAATGTTTTCATCCAAGGACTGACCTTGTTTAGTTTGTGAGATCTGACAAAATCACTACCCTCGCTAGTAAACTGTACTACAAAGCAGGGCTCTAATTCACAGATGTCAAATCTGCCACCTCAGATGAAATACACTGGTAATACTCAAGTTTCTTATTGAGCCCTCGGTCTATTTGGTGAGTACAATTTAAATAGGCAAAGGGAGACTAAATCCAAGTTACATGTTGAAAATGCTGCTGAAAATAGTTTAGGAAAAATAATGTTAGTACTATGTGAAATATTAAACTAATCAGACTTGCACATGTGTCACACCTAGTCTCAAAGCACCTCACAAACATCAGTTAACTTCAATAACCAACATTCCTGTGATATGGAAGTGTAGCATCTATTTCTCTGTTTTATAGAGCTACATCAGCTTCCAAGGAAGAGATCATACATTTAGAAAGCAGCAGAGGAGAAGCTGTGACCCTGGAGTCTTGGTGGCCTTTGTGCATCTGAAAAATGATAGGACTACTTTGCTATGCGTATTCCCCAAGTGAGGACAACAGGTAGAAAAGTCCCTAGCAGAGCAGTTCTGCAGCAAGACTTGGGCTGCATTCGAGCAGTTCAAGTGTGGCTCTTGCACACCCCAGTCACATCCCATGACCACCGCAGAGACTGTGTGTGCAAATGATCCTGGAAAATTCCACTTCCTTGAGAAAAGGAGCCAGGCAGCTCTGGGCTCCGGTTTGCACATCACTGCAGAGTACAGCTATGTGCCCATTCCAGTGTTGCCCTGCAGTCTAACTCCCTGCTAGGCTACAGTTTTTCCCTACTGTTGTGGTTGAACCTCAGCCTGCAACTAAGTGCCACGCAACAACATGCTTATTCCTCCTACCTCTGCTTTGGGATGGGGAGGAGAATCAGAGGAAAAAAGTGAAAACTCTTGGGTTGAAGTAAAATCAGTTAAATAACTGAAATCGAGTAAAATATAATAATACAATAATACTAGTAATGAAAAGGAGAGAAATAAAACCTAAGGGGAAAAAACGAAGTGATGCGCAATACAATTGCTCAGCACCCACTGACTGATGCTCAGCCCATCCCCAAGCAGTGACCTGTGGCTCCTGGCCACTGAGAATGATGCTTTATGGTATGGAATGCCCCTTTGGCTAGTTCAGTGTCCTGTCTCTGCTCTCTCCCGGCTTCTTGTGCCACTCCTCACTGGCAGAGCAAGAGAGACTGAAACGTATTTGATTTAGGGTAAGCACTACTTAGCAACAACTAAAACACTGGTGTGTTATCAACATTAGTCTTACACTAAATCCAAACCACAGCACTGTACCAGCTACTAAGGAAAGCAAATTAACTCTATCCCATCCGAAACCAGGACACCTCCCTGTGAGCACGTCCCTGAAATCAGCGAGGTGTCTCTAGTGGCTGGATGGAGAAGTCTGCTTCTGCCAAAGAGCTTGCTGTGGAGCTCCTGCATTATTTCTGTCAGACACTAGAATCTGGCTGCCATCATATTAGGGAATATCCATGCACAAGCAGCCTCTTAATCTTACACAAGAGAAGAAAAATGGTGATCGCCAGGTACAAGGGCATAATTTCATGATTAGGGCTGTGCAAATAAAGCACTTAGGGAGATGGACTGAAAAGGACCTCATTAAAGACCTGTACAAGCAGCTGATGGCTCTTCCAGCTGGGAAGGTGCTTGTGGACAGCTGAGCCCAGTTCCTGGCTAAGGTAATTGGGTAGGGCCCTGGCTGAAGGAGAAGAGTGGGAAACGGAATTGCACTTTAGAGTACAGTTTCTCATCAGACATTGATTTAATAGCATCCAGCTAGGGAAGGTAGTGTTCTTCGCCCAACCCTATGTGGTCCTGTGATTTTCCTTATATCAGCTGCAGCATTTATGTGGCCATAGAGAAATTGATTCAGGTAGCAAAGCATGGCAGAGACCCCAGCTCCACAGAAAAGGATGAACGCATCTTCACTGGCTCAGCTTTGGGATCTGGTTCACAGTGGTGACAGGCAAGTGGGAGAGCAGAGCTAGGGAAGGACTGAGAAGGGAATTGTGGAGGTCCAGTTCTGAGCTGAGGCGAGCTGTGAGACAGGCCGTGATTTCAGACCCTGGCTGTGGTAAGTCCCCTGGGGACATCTGATTTATTTTGCATTTGGAGTTTTTTCTTCATTGCTTTCTCTAATGAAAAATACTTCATTTGACTCGAACATTCAAACGCTTTGCTGTAACAGAAGCGAGTGTCTGGTCCTGTGAATAACTGCCGCCTTACCTGCAAAGGTCTTTTACTTCCCCTGGCAACCCTCTAGTTAGAGAGTGCTGTGCTGGAAATATGCTTTGGAAATCCATTTCTGGAAGATTAAAGTCCCTGATGGAAACCTACAGCTCTTAAATGAATGTCCTTTTGTTATGCTCAGATTGCCTACAGAAATGCTAGCAGAAAGTCTTCAGCTGGCACTGTGTTTGTAAGGTAGGAACAATTTAATTGCAATAATAAGAAGGTGATTCTCAAAGAATAAATCATCTCTGCAGAAAACTATGCCTGAAGTATAGCTCATTGTTGCAATGACATCTCCAAACAATTATTTATCACAGAAGTCTGTTTCCATGGGCTATGGAGCTCCGTGACCCAGCAGATAGAACATGCTGTGAACAGTTTTCTTGTTATATTTCCTACCCTGCCCTTTCCCTGAGGATGGGGGAGAAGCGGTGCTGTGGAAATTGAGATTAGTTGCATCTGGCTACCACAAGCAAAATGGCTTTCTCTGAATGAACTGGATAGCACCTGGGGAAAGGGGGGAGCTTAATTAAATAACTATCATGTGTGATTGGGAATGGGAGTTGAGTTGTTTTGCTGATAGAACTCTGGTGCGAAGCTGCAGTCGCTGCAGCTCTCTGTCTTTTGAGGCCTCAGAGGTGGCTTTGGTGAGTGAGTCTGCGTCTCTCAAATCAGCATAATAACAAGCTGGGAGAAGAGAAAGGAGCCCTCACAGTGCATAAGTATGGCAATGTTCACCCATCTCACGGGTGCTCTGTGGGCAAGTGAAATGAGGCATTCATTTACAGGGTTTGGGTTTATTTTTTAATTTATTGGGTATGTGACTGAAATTAAAACTACAAATTGCTCTTGAAGGCAACTGTAACACATCTGCAGACAGAGTTACTAACTTCTGGAAAGGGTAAGTGAAAGCTGTCTAAATCAGGAAAGATTTCAGGTTGGTGTACTTACACAGTTCGTTTCTCAGTAAGGCACATCTTGCCTTCCACATAAGTCTACCATTTTCTTCATGGCTGCTGTGGAAAATAGTTCTGACATGAAGCTTGTCATCAATAAGCTGACTGCTCAGTTTACAATGACTGGTGTAACTAGCAATCCTTGCTTTCCTTTCCACATTGAACAAGTAATCAGTCCTCTTGAGGAAAATCATGGAGGGAGTAAAGAATGATTTATTTTCTTATTTATTACTATTTTTGAGTGACTATTCTTCTGGTATGATTCTTGATTTCCAGGTGGTTTCTCAGGTCTCTGAACTCTGGAGCTGGTGGGACATATAGTGATCCAAGGGTAATTCTGTTCCATTTTGCTTGACAATGGAATTTATGTATTTGTCCCAAGTCTGGATTCATGTAAATGAGTTAATTTAAAAGGTATTGTGCCCGTGGAAACATATACCAAGAATTTAATTTTCTAGAACACTGAGAAGTGAGTGGAGACTGAATGAAGCCAAACTAATTCTTACCTTCATTCAAGCAAATACCTGGTAATATATTTAAGCAAATAACACTGGGAATATATCTAGGGACTAGTAGTTGTAGATTCTCCTCTCAGTCTGCCAAATGCATACAGCACTATGCATACTCTGAATAACCAACAGGGACTTGTATTACATGTACTGAAATAAAGTGGAGTTGCAATCATGCTGCTTCCATCAGCTGCTGCAGCTGCATCTTATTTACATAAATGGAGGAAGCATTTTGAAGCTATTTCCTTCCCTCCTGGCACCAAGAGGAGCGACTCTGAAACACTGAAATAGATCAGCTAGCTCAAATGAACTAGAGCAGGCCTGAAGTGCTGTGTTTGGATTCACATCTGCTCCTGACCTCGGTCCTGTCTTGATGAAGCAAGCCAATGTAAATTCACTGACTTAGGCTGAGAGAGGAGCAGAGTTGTCTGCTGACCTGTTGCAGAAGAACTGCAGAACGGATCTGGGTGTTTTATTTCTTAACAGAGATGAATGGATTTCTTAATTTTTCTCTAGTTCAGAGTACTTTGCCATGAGTTTAACCTGATGGGCATCAGATAGCAAAATGCAAAACCAGTATGAGCCAGGCATTCACAAGCACTCTTCTCTTGCCTTTGGGAAGCTAGTGCTCAAGTCCCTGCTCTGCCATTGATTCACTGTGTCACCCTGAGCCAGGCAGGTACCTCCCTCACCAGCTTTTGATCCCATGCAGCAGAGCACCAGTGCCATGACAGTGTCCTAGGGCTAAGTGCAGTCACTGGCATCAGAGGGCCAGGATCTCCCTGCAGAGAAAAGGGGTATCCAGCTCAGCTGCTGCAGTGCAAAGCCCCTTATGTCTCTGTGCCATGGTTCCTTGGGGGCCCTTGGAGTAGGAATAGCGATTCCTCACAGAGTTGTTGGGAGAATGAGAGAATTAAAAGTCACAAGAGACTAAGTTAATCAGTTACAGACAATTGCTTGAGGCAGGTATCAAAATACAGCTTCCCTTTCTCACCTCCTTTAATTACACAAAGCATTTGAAAGACCTCTTTACTGTTCTGTGTATTGCACTGGCACATTATCTGTGATATTAGTCACTAGAAAGTGACAGAAAAACCACCACAGCAACAGGCTACCGGAGGAAAGAGGAATTGTTTTTCTTTTAGGGTTAGAGCCTCCATGATTTTGCAAGAAATACAAAGGCTTTATGCTGTTTATTACTGCTGATTTATTACTACGTTGAATTCAGTGGCTCTCCACTCTGATATTAGTTTGTTAGCTTATGCTTCAGTTAAACAGGCCAGAAAGATTTGAGGTTAATTTACTGCCATAAAGATATTCATCCTCATGAACCATGATGCTGATACACATTCTAAGATGAAGCCTGCCACTGTGCAGCAGGGACTTCTGCCTCCTCAGTCTTTTGAAAGATGAAACATCTAAAACTAACTCAGATGTTAAGAAATCAGGAAATGAATGATTACTCCCAATGAAAAGATGAACTACAAACCCTGTAAATGAAGATGTACAGTCAAGTAGCTGCTTCTCTTATGCACAGTACAATGGTAGGACCATAACTAAGTCTGTGTCTGTTTGGGGATTAGCTGAAAAAAGCCATCAGCATAATAGCTACCATTGTTTTTAAATGTGTATTTTGTGGTAGTGCTCCCAAGTCAGGTCAGGCCTTATTGTCTGAGGCACTGCACAAACATGCTGCAGAAAGCTGGTAGTCTGAGAGCTGGGACTTTAAAGGTGGATACGACAGAGAGGCAGACCAGAGAGACACAGCAAAGTAACAGCAGCAGCAGTTCATGTTGTGGCTATATTCAAAATGATGCTCCTCTGCTCTTCATCCCATAAGAAATGCTGGAGCTGAGTGTATTCTAATATGGTGGCCTCTTCTTCCTTGAGCTCCTCTTTGTCTGGTCCGTTGGGGTCTTTCATTCATCTCATTTAGGGGAGCATAATCAAGCCCCTTTATCCAGCTACCTTCTTACCTCATTGTCTGAAGCACAAGTTGACCCAAAGGTAGACATTTGACAGGGAAATCTTACATCTGCCCCATGAAAAATGTTTCCAAGTTGGAAGCCACTGAGCAAAGGGCTTTACAAAGGGGAAATAGGAGATGTCATTATAAGCACTGCAGTAAGACACTGTACAGTGCCTCTTTTTTCATTGTGCTTTTCCCTGCATGTGTTACTGAATATCTCTGGCAATGCATGTGGAAATGAAGCAGTTTTTCTGCTGCACTTAGAAGAAGAAAAGAAAATGTTAGAAGCAAAGCTTGTGCTTTCTTTTTCTCATGCTTCGTAAAGATTCTGTTTCTAACAAACCAAGATGTTCTGCACTGACAAGTCTCCCCCTTGCAGCGTTAGCCTAAGCTCTGTTACTGTTAGCTGGGGTACTTGTTCTATTGCTGCTTGGCTTGGCCAGCTGTCAGTATAGCCTCTCAATCACACTGATTTAATCTTCAGTCTCATCTCATTTTGTGATTATTTCTTGCTGCTCCATGCTCTTGTTTTGATAATTCAAAAGAAAGCATTTCCATCAAGTGCCCAAAGTGTGTCCAAATGCTGGTTTAACAGGGGTTTGGGTTTTTTTGGTAATTTAAACCTTATTATCCTTCTCTTTTGCACAGTCATAGGCCAAGATATGCAATGTTCCAGATTCATTTCCATGTACTTAGCTGGGAGTGTGCCTGCTAACAGAATGTGGATCTTTCTTTGCCTTTTGCATTTTCTCCTGCCTTTTTTCCCCCATGCACACCCTTCCATCCTCTCAAATTCTCTGCATCTCTATTCACTTCTGATTCATTTCTCTGTTTTATGGCCACTCCTGGCATAGCCCCTATGGCCCAAGAGCAGTTAGAGGATCTGGGACCAAAGCAGCTTAGGTGAAAGCACTTCACCTCATGCGGCTGTATTTTGTCACACCTACATTTGTGGCATGAGAGGGCAATACAAAACCGCTAAACTGAAACCAGACAGAAAGAGCTGGCAGCTTTGTGTTTCTCAAAGCTCAGTTGCCTGAGAATCAGCAACAGTAGTTGCTGTCAAGTTCTCAGAAAGATTTGAGTCAGCTGAGTACCTGAAATTCAGCACAGGCACTACTTGTGCATCCCTTAGTCCATGTGCCTGCCTCTTCAAGGAGGGATGTGTCAGCCCTTTGCCTCTGCAGTCCTTCAGAGTGACACAAGCGTTCTGCCTGCTCCCTTCCACAGAGACAAGTGAGTTCTCAGATTTAATCTGGGCCAGCAGCTTTAATGGAAATCAATGTTCATTAAAGAAAACTCATTCCTGTTTAGGATGAAGACAACGCTGGTGAAGTTGCAGGATTAATCACTCCAGGGGCAGACTGGCATTTCCCATTCTCTCTTGCTCATGGGTAGAAACCACCTACATGTTTATAACTCCCAGCTCCCTCCTGCTGTGTGATGGCACGAAGGTGCACATTTGTCAGGTCTCTGGGGCCCAACCATATGAAACTGTTTTCTTTGCTCAGTCATTTGCAGAGGGGGTAGGAAGCAGAGCTGTGTGGCTGACATGTGCCTGGGAAAGCCAGCTGGTACCGCAACGGCTGCTGTGTCAGTTGGGAAGGAGTATGTTACTGCTGTCTCTGGAGAAGTAATCTATCTATAAGAGACATAAATACCTTCTTGCTCGGCACAAATGACCATCTCCATGTGTGTGTGGCCAGGAATATCTTCAGCTCACTGCAAAGGAAGTTGAGGTAGGAGCTACAATAAACCACAAATACCGATTCTCCTGGGGAGCCCAAGGGTAGAAAGAAGGCAAATCAAAGCTTCATAAGGGGCTTTTCCTTTCCCTCCTGGTAGATTAGGGTACAGAAACCCTTCAAGTATCTCTCCAGCTTTTCCAGTGATACCACCTCTGAAGCCCAGGCCCCAGCAAAGGCAATTCTGGCCCTATTTTCCTCTTGCTTACCTCATTCTCTTGGGCTTGGGTTAAATATTATGCTCTTCATGCCACTGCCAAAGAGAACAGGTCTCAGTAAGTGTGAGAGTGAAGGATGAGGTGAGGACAAGACTTCTCCGAGGGTGGTCACCAGTCTCTCCCATCTGTGAGCAACCATGCCCAAGTGGGCAAGTTTGGTGTCCACCCATGGAAAAGAGCATCTGGCAGCTGTGAAGAGTGGAGGGGAGCTCTGCAGGGAAAGAAGGCTGGTCACTATCTGCTGGTGAGTGGTGCGAACTAGGGCTCCTTCTCAGGTACAGTGAAGTTTGGGGTGTTTTGTCAGCTAGTGAAGGGAAATACCCACATTGACAAAGCTTCAGCCTGAGGCTGACCTGTAAGGACCCTAAAAAGCCTCAAAAACCAAAGAGAATGAAAAGGAGATGGAGTGTTTCGTTTGTTGGGGTTTGGTTGGATGGTTGGGGTTTTTTGATGGCCTTTTTTAATTACAGAAATCTCATTAAGAGTCATATGGACTCTTTCTTATGAGATTCAGATGGACAGCTGAGTGCATCTGGGGCAGTGGACAGGCAGTTGGAGCAGAGCAAGCGGCTGTGATGGCTTTGAGGGGGCAGTCATAGCTGCTATAGCAAGCATTGGAGTAGTGCTGGACCTGAGGGCTGGGGCTGAGCAGACAGCATGAGAAGGGAGGTATCCTGTTTTAAGAAATACACATTAAATTGCTCCTCTGGTGGGGGTGAGGGAAGGCATCCCTGGGATGGAACAACAATCTGGCCTGGTGGAAACCGCAGGGAAAAGTGAGTGAGGCATAGAGAGGCAGTTAATGCAAAAACGTGGCTCCGAATAGCACCTCCCCTGCAGGAGGGCTGGGGTTAAGAGGGTGAGGTGCTGTCTCCTGTCCTTCTTTCCCACTGCCCCCACCAGTTCCAGACACTCAGTCTCAGCTTCCGGATCTGGACAGACTCAATGAGTGACTCGGTCATTTCAGCAAGCTGAAATTATGCTGCTCTCCCGTAGAGGGCAAAGAGCATCCCCGTTCACATCTCCCCATGAAGAGTTTTACCTGTGCTCCCGCTGGAGCCTGCCCGGGGGGCTTCGGGTGCAAATCCGCTCCAGACCCTCATTGTCTGACTCCTGTTCTCTTCCAGTGGGCCAGGAAGCCTCCCTTCTGTGGTTAGCGGGGCTGGAGCCTGTGTGCCTGTGATTGATCCCTCACTCTATCCCCTTTGCTGTGTGCTGCTGGCGGGGATGGGACGATGTTTTCTTGACTTTGCAGCACCCAAGCGCTAGGAGCAGATGGGCTGAGCCTGCCGCTGAGTCTGCTTCCTCTCCTCGCAGCCTTATGTAGTGCAGGGGATGGGGTGCCGGCAGCTCAGCCTCCTGCTGGGCTTCTGTTGGGGTCAACCCCCAGCAAAGGGCTGGTGCTTGCTGCTGGTCCACAGCCAAGTGTGCAGGATGGGCTGAGCTGCAGCATGAGAGCAGTTCTGGTCCTGGCTGCTGGGGACATGGACAGAGCCTAGGGTATGCTGCGTGCCATGCATGTGCTTGGATTGCTGTCAGTGGGGACACTGCATGTCCCTCGATAGCTGCAGTGCCTGAATGGAGGGAGCAGCATTGGGAATCTGTGCGGGAGCAGCTATACCATAGGATGCTCCAGTCAGTGTCACTGGAGAGATGGTGTTAAACACACATTTATCTGAGGCTTTTCACGTGCAGCCAGTGAAAGGGCTTGCATCCCTTGCTGTTGTGGTAGCTTCCTTACCGCTGCACAGTGCTGTTGCTGCACAGAACGTGTATGGCAAATAATGATTTTTTACAAGAATAAGCTCTGCCCCTGAAAAAAGAAACCCAAATGTTTAAAATTTATGAAGTAACAGAAATAGGTACTCAAGATTAGCTTCCGCAAGACAAACTTTCTGCCTTGCTTGAAAGCAGGATTGTATCAACAGGATTTAACAGTGAAACTTCTTAAGCTCTCTCTGGGTATTTACTTCTTAACCAGAGAAAGCTGGAGGAAAAACTACCAGAAAAATCAGTTTTTTGAGGTGAGATCCTTGGTTTTGTCCTACAGCTCATACAAACTCTCCCGGGGCTCTCTACCAGCATCCATGGAATCCCAGACTGGTTTGGGTTGGAAGGGACCGTAAAGCTCATCCAGTTCCAACCCTCTGCCATAGGCAGGGACACCTTCCACCAGAGCAGGTTGTTCCAAGCTCCATCCAACCTGGCCTTGAGCACTGCCAGGGATGGGGCAGCCACAGCTTCTCTGGGCACCCTGGGCCAGTGCCTCAGCACCCTCACAGGGAAGAATTTCTTCCTAATTAATCTAAATTTCCCCTCTGTCAGATTAAAGCCATTCCCCCTTGCCCTGTCCCTAAAGGCCCGTGTCAAAAGTCCCTCTCCAGCTTTCTTGTAGCCCCTTGAGGCACTGGAAGACGTTCTAAGGGAGCTGCTCCAAGGTCTCCTTGGAGCCTTCTCTTCTCCAGGCTGAACAAGTTGAATTCCTGGTAGGACAGTGTGCAGCCAGGGGATAAAATGAACACAAAGCTGCTATTCACTAAATCGCACAGTGCTAGAGTGAAGGTGCATGGGGATGGGTGCACCTCTACATAGCAGGGAGTCAACTTCTGCAGAGTTATAACGGGCAGGATCCCAAAGCAGCAGCTGTGCATCCTCATGGACTAAGCAGTGAGCAGGCTGCCGAAAGTGGCCAGGCTCAATCCACCTGAGATGGGATGGAGGGCCTGCTAGGGTATTTCTTTTATTCTCGTGGTTTTTCAATGAGCAAGAGAAACCACATTTTTGTTCTTCAACAGCTGGTCAAATTATGTTGTATTTCATGACTGTCAGATTCAGGCAGTTTGTTAAAGTTATAGATGATGGATTTATGGCCCAGAGGGGATTGCTACAGCATGCAGCAAACCAGACTTTCCTCTCTCATTTCAGCATTTCTTTGCCCTCTTCTACATTACTGATATTCTCCTCTGTAGGGATGAGGCCTTCAGGCACAACCCAAACATAAGCAGAGAGGAGAGCAGCACAAACGTTACCACCTTGTGCCAGACTTGGCCATAGCCACTGTGATGGCAGTAGTCCTGGAGTGCTGTTCCCTTCCTCCCCTGATGCTTCTGGCCCCAAAAGATGTCTCAGCACCTTCCCTTCTCTCTGTATCTATGCGCCAGGACAGGAAAACAAATATTTAAAGGTTTAAGAGGAAAATTTGGACAAAGGCAGAGATCTTCACTGTTCTTTTGAGGAAGATCTAGAAAACATCAAGGGCTTTTCTAGAATGCCAAACTAGGATCAAGGCATCATTCCTCTAGCCCGCTCCTAACATACTTTTATCCTTCTTGAGTAGAATTTGGTTTTCGTCACATCCTCTGGCAAAACGTGTATCTTGGTGTCTCATCTCCTATTGCCACCGCCCTTTCCCAGGTTTCTCTGCTCTACTTTGCCCTCAGATTGCCATCACTTTTTAACTGCAGTCCTCGTACTTGACACAATTATTGTCCAGTGGGGTGCAATGAGATATCAAGTGGTAGCTACAGTCTCTTCCATGGTGTCCCAAGTGCACACATTGTCACTTAGGTGTAGCTCCATTGCAGATTTCACAGCCCATAATTGCTGTGTGCCTACTTTCTGTCTTTAAAGCCATGCTTCTACCATAATCCTGTGGAGTAAGAAACCATAGAAATGTACCAAACAATATCATCTTTAGTGTCTGAAAATCCCTGCAGTCGGTGGGTGGCTGTGGGGGAGGGAGTGATTGATGCAAAATGTCCCCTCTCCCCAGGAGATCTTTCTCCCCCACACCCATAATCCTACTACTTCGTACTTATATAACATTGTCATCCCTCATAACGCACATGCAGTTGATTTATCACCAGAAGGAAGCTCAGGCCACAAGCTGGAGCAAGGAGCTGAGAGCTGGGGGGTCCTGACTTCTCCCTCTGGTGTGCAGTGAGTGCTCGGCTTTGCTTTTCCTCCCCGTGAAAGAGAACCTCCTGCTTCTTGCCTTGCCCACTCATGATGTGAAATGAAGTTGATGTTGGTGGAAATGTTTTGAAGTGCCTTGATGGAGCATATTAATTTATTAATGGGATCTTCTCTAACCATCAAATCTCTTTCAGTTAATGAAAATCCCTTGCAAGGGTGAAGCCCTTAAAAAATAAAACCCCTGACCCTTAGGAAGCCCTCATATATGTGCAGAGAGGCAGTGTTGGAATCTTCCTTAAAGGGTGGCAGGACCAGAGCCCTGCTGGTGCTGCACATTGCCAGGCTGCAGTGGTACCTGGTAGTCTGCAGTACATGGGGTGGGCTTTTAAAGGGAGGGTATTTTTAGGGAGAATAAATTAAGCAATGTGGAAAAACAGATCACAGCTGGGGGGAAACACTGAGTGATGCTGAACATGTGTATGTGCATGATACATATGATATATAATGCCATCCCTGGCAGTGTTCAAGGCTGGGTTGGACAGAGCGTTGGGTGACATGGTCTAGTGGAAGGTGTCCCTGCCTATGGCAGGGGCTTGGAACTGGATGATCTTAAGGTCCTTTCCAACCCAAACCATTCTATGATTCTGTGATGCATGTTTGTTATTTTAGGTGGTCAAGAAAGCTGATCCATCCATCTCCTGAAACGTGACAATGCTGGGACACTGCTCTTGGGCTCTACCACCCTCATGAAGCACAGGGGACCACAGCCCCAAACTGAACTGGGCAAAGTTTTATTTAGCCCCAAAACACCATAAATGTTCCTGAAATCTTGGCCCAAAGGAACTAAGGGAGCTGGTCAGCCTAAACACAGTTATATCAAGTTTTACGTCTATGTAGCAGCAAGGGGAATGTTAAGTATTTGGCACAGGTGAACACATGATTGGGATACAACCGATAAGGAGAGGCTGTTAAAGGACAGTGAAGGAGGCACAGAGTGTGCGCAGTGCCACCATGCAACAAGACAGTATTGGGAAGACAGAGCTCGTTTTTGCCTGCTGTACAGTCTCTGTGTAACACCACTGAATATTATCTCTTGAGCTTTAATATTTAACTCTTTGCATGTCTGTATGTTAAATCCGGAGAAGCAGTTTTTGAGGAACAAGGATTGTTTGTGCTGCTGCAGTGCCCAGGTTGGGTAGCTGTCTTCAGCTAGTAGCAGCAAATATCATTAGGCTTAACTGGTGATCAGTATGTCATTTCAACAAGTGCGAGAAAGTTTATCAGATATTGGATTTGCTGGGAGCAGCACGAGGAATGGAAATGTTCCAGTAACCTTTCAAATGAGCAGAGACTGCTGTTAGGTCAGGCTTGCCTTCATGGTGTGGAAGAGGAATGTCCTTATGGTACTTGAGCTCAGCCTTAGTGCAGGGACAGATGTGAATTGTTGGTTCCTGGCTCCCAGACTCCTTGTGCTGGGAGGGCAGCAGGAGCTGACCACAGCTTTAATGAGAACAGTTTATTTAGGGCTTTCAGGTTCACGATCAGCAAGCTTTTTTCTTTCTTTCCCTTCATCCCCTGTAGAACCTTGGGGCTGGTCTGCACTTGCAAGGCAGCATCTCTTCAAAATGCTGGCTTTGTCCCATAAAGTCTCAGCTGGAATTTGCACTGGATAGAACATGAGGAATTTGAGGCACAGGGTGCTGGGTCATCTAGTTTGGGTCATGCTTTGCTTAGGAAGGTTGAACCAGATGATCCCTGAAGTTCTTTCCAACCTGGGATGCTATGATTATCATTCTTTCTTGGTTAATGTAGCATGTATGTTTTGTAAACTCTTTCTTTTCCCCAAAAGCTTTACTCTCTAGTTAGATGTTGGATTATGATGATGCCACTTTACAGATACACCTGGCAGAAGAAGTGAGGGTGAGAAAACATCAGATTAGGGCATAAAATGAAAAATGGAAAAAAAAAAATATTGTGAAGGCCACTGAGTTACGCTGGACTGATGGGGACTTCTGCTCTTTGCTAAGACTCATTGGGCACTTCCTATGCACCTTTGGGAACTAGCACAAGCTGGAGGAAACACCTTCCAGCCCTTGTTTCACAAGGAGAATCCAGAGTTGGTTCTGCCTTGCTTCCCTCTATCCTGTACTGCAAAATTAGATCTAATTAAACAGGAGAGAGTAAAGCCTCTGGGTCTGGTAGGTTTTCATTGCCATGTCTCTTTGGCTGGCACATCTTAGCAGCCAAGGCTAACAGACATGCTTCCACTGACAGTGGATCCTTGCTGGATCCACCCTCCAGAGACAGCGCTGGCGCCTAGGGCACTTTTGGTGCTTGGCCCAATTTCCTGCTCTACAAGCACAGCAAAAGCTTGTATTTCCATCCCAGCATTTACTGATTCAAAGAGAAACAACGAAACATCGAGACATATGTGATGTAGGTTAGCAAAAGGGCTAGCAGTGTGTCTGCGCTCTCATGCAGTGGGTGTATTGTATGGATGCATTCACACCTATTATGTCTCTGACTGAACTGTCTTAAGTATTCTGGTATCTATACATTCTTCCTCTTCTTTCCAGATCCATCATTTCAAAGTACAGCTGGGCTAACACATAGTGTTTGACTTCAGAGTAACTTCAAAACCAGGATTCAGTACTGAAACACAGCTACATCATGGGTTTGGGTTTAAAAGCACGGCACTTGCACGTTTTGCACGAGTTCCATAATCTTGAGTAGCAGAAACCAGCCATTTTCAAAAGCTTCCTGTTAATGTGGAGTGAAAATCATGTCCTCCTAACATTTCACACATTTCTAGCCAAAAATTCAGCAATCTTCTGATTTTTAGGTTAGAAATGGAGGTTCTACCCCTACACTCCACTCCCATGAGACACACATACACCACACCACACCCCCCCGCAGTCCTGTGTCCAGCTCTGGAGCACGCAAGGTAAGAGGCACATGGAACTGCTGGAGTGAGTCCAGAGGAGGCCATGGAAATGCTGCAAGGGCTGGAGCAGCTCTGCTCTGGAGCCAGGCTGAGAGAGCTGGGCTGGGTCAGCCTGGAGAAGAGAAGGCTCCTGAAGGGGGGACCTCAGAGCAGCTCCAGTGCCTAAAGGGGCTACAAGAAACCTGGAGAGCAGCTTTGGACAGGGGCTTCTAGTGACAGGAAAAGGGGGAATGGATTTGAACTGACAAAAGGTAGATTTTGATGAGACATTAGGAAGAAATTCTTCCCTGTGAGGGTGGTGAGGCACTGGCACAGGTTGTCCAGAGAAGCTGTGGCTGCCTCATCCCTGGCAGTGTCCCTGCCTGTAGCAGGGGGTTGGAACTGGATGAGCTTTAAGGTCCCTTTCAACCCAAACCAGTCTGTGATTCCCTGTATTATTTAGAAAACCGGATTTGTAGCGGGCCACTTTCTAAAATCCAGGCCTTCCACATATTTACTAAACTGTATTATAACCAAAATGTCCCACACTGAAACAGCAGTCATTGATATGTCACAGGTATTCTCCTTTACCAGTGGGTAACACCCAACCCAGAGAGATCACTGCCTGCCTGAACATCCCCCGTATATGTGAGTTGCTGCTGCTCTTCATTAGCAGGTATCAACAGCAATCAGCGTGTGATTTTTGTGGCTTCAGACCACCAGGCTTGCACACCAAAGGAACCAGAAGGTTCCTACCTAATAAGAAAGATCGTTTTGTTCACTTGGACCTAATAGTCAGAGAGATATCCTTAAATTGGACACAGAATATGCAGAGCTGCAAAGAAGAAACCACAGGCACAAGGTATATGGTGGCTCCTGCGGTCACGTTTTCGGACCTTGTAGCTTATCTGCTTCTGAGCTGCTGGACCCCTAAGTTGTGTCACGTGTTGGAGGAAATCCTGGGCAGGGACAAGGCAGTCCCACTCACTCACAGCACACTGGTGGCAGCGCTCTGCTGAAGTCATGCTAAAGCAGTATTTTTAACATGACTGGGAAGGACTGCCTGCTCTTCCGCTGCTGAAAATTGGGCTATTTTTAGCAAGTAGCTGTATTCAAATGTTCCGTTCATGATTTGCACGGGCAGCAAATGGTTTAGAAGACTACAAGATAGTTCCCGGGATGAAAGCAGTTTCCCATTTTAAACACAGATGGAAATCTTCCCACTTCACAGTACAAACTGACTGGGTTGGGAAGGGATATAACCTTGGGACATCCTGTTGACATTTGTTTGCCCTCATTCTGAGAAGAACTTGACTATTCAGCTGTCTTGCCTAGTTCATGATAGCCCTTGCATTACTATAGCTTCTTTTCAGCTCACAATTTCCCCAGAGAGGTGATGGATGCTCCATCCCTGGAGGCATTCAAGACCAGGCTGGATGTGATGTGGTTCATGGTATAGGTGGCACTTCACTTACAATAACACTGGTTTCTCAAACAGGTCTGGCATCAGCTATTAGGCTGCCATGGGGTGTCAGTAGCTGGCTGGGATCTGTCATGCAATACAGCAGTGCCTCAGATGGCCCCGGCTCTGCAAATACTGGAAGTGCTGTTGTGCAGAGTATGTGCTCATGCATGAAGTCTGCAGTCAAGGAGTTTAAGCAGAGACATGGGATTAAACAAGTGTTCAGTAGATTTGTTATAATTGTAAGTCCTCCGTTTGCTTCAGAGGGCCTGGCATTCAGTACTGCAAAGCGATTTTAATGCCTCTTGCTTGATCTACAAAGCTGGGGAATTATTCAGCTGGGGGAAAACACAAAAAATGGATTGCATGAAATTGGCAGATTCTCATGGCTTTTGCACAGGGGCAAGCCATGGGCCTGCCAGACTCAGTGTTTCTGTGAATGGAGCATGTGAGTGCTGGAGCTGGTGGGTGCAGGAGGCAGCTCTCCCATCACTCAGAATGCTTCAGGAAAGGCTGGGTGTAAAAAGCTCCTTTCAGACACAAAAGCATGTATGCAGTCAGATAGCAGAGCTACTCCAAGACAAATCCTTTCCTGCGTATGACAAGGATGGGAGGCCTGGTCTGCTTTTCTTTCTCTTGCCTGATCTGCCTTTTCTTTCGAGCATCTCTGCTTGTTGAGAGATTTGTGCCATGAGCCAATATGGATAATTTAATGCCTGACATTAAATATTCCTTTTTAAAGTTAACTAAACTGGAAGAAAGTAATTAGAGCTTCTTGCAAGGGAAAGAAACAAGTCTATTACCTAAAGCAGTGACATTTCCTTTTGATAGAAAGCTGGTGTTTCCAAGAGTCTGAGATAAATGCTAATAGGCAGTAATCAAAGAACACAGAACCCAGCCCTTAAGCAGTACCTCTCCTGTCTATTCCCCACAAATCCATGTGATCTTTACCATTAAGCCGTGGAATTTAGCTTCATCCCACCAAAAAGAATCTCTTGGAGTACGTGAGAAGCACTGTGTCCAGGCCACAAACTTTCTCCCTCACCAACTTTCTGGGCTCAGAGGCGTATTTTCTCACTGTCAAGCTACATTCAGATGTAGTTTGTTTTGTCCTCCGTAAAGCTTGTTGCCTGTCATAAATGTACATCTTGGAGCTTGAGGAGATACTAGAGCCTGAGCTGCAAACTCAAGTTTGTCTCTAAGATGTGAGGAAAGGCCACTCTGCAGCCCAGTTCTGTATCTTAGGTTGTCATTCATCCTTCTCTTTTCTCTGTGTTCCTATTCTGTTCCTTTTTATCCTCCTCTGAGTTCTCCTCTTACTTATCTGCATCTTATTTTCTGTAGCATCTATTTCATACTGCCAGTACTAAAACACCTATTTCTAAAAGTCAGAGGTGACAATTTCTTACTTCAGAAAGCATTGCATCTCTCATAGGAGGAATGCTATATTAGAACTGAGTTTTCTGGGCAAGATTCACTAGATGGAGTAGAATCTCTTGGTTTGGTGCCAGCAGTGATGTTTTGATTGCATTGATTATGTGCAAATAGATAAGGCACAGAACACAGCACCCACAGGTAGTGCGCCACAGATGGGGGTCAGGTTCACCAAGTGGAGCCACATCTCGGGCGGAGTGGCCCCATACTCTTCTTGGATGCAAAGAAATGGTTGCGGGATGTGCTGTTGGTGGGATAAGAGCTCAGGCACCAGCTGCCCTCTTGTCTCACAAAGAGTAAGCAGAGCCCTGGCAGTGGAGGGCTGATCACCAGCATCCTTAGCCCCCTTGAGCCTGGCAGCCACCTTTTTTTCCACCACAGGCACTGCTGTTTCCAGCCAGACCTCTGCTGCTGCCCAGCAAATCAAGCCTTGAAAAATGGTCTGGTTGAGTTACTGCAGCAGCGTGTGCAAGCCAGCAGCTCGTCCAAGGGCTGTGATGTGTTATAAAACCTGTGCTTGTATCTTCTTCACTTTGCATAGGTAAAGAGGAAGAACGCTTTCCAGTCATGGTATACTGAAATGCAGAGAGCGTGAACCTTGTAACTGTGCACTGGCCACTGTGTCTTCAAGTGGGGCTGTTGGGGAAGCCAGACTCCTGGTGGGAAAGGATGAGAACAAGGATGCAAGCTCTAATATACCTGTCCCCAGAGGGAGAAACAGCAGCGAACCATTCATTCACACCCAGTAGAAAAGCCAGTATGGTCGGCTGTGTGGAACCAGAGAGAAATGCCCTGCCAGAGTCTTCCCTTGGAAACACATTTGCTGCAGGGCCTGGGCTCCAAAGCATTACAGCATGTCTGGTGTTCAAGGTCTCTGTTAGGGCAAGGCAGGCCAACGTGTGTGCTGATAGTTACTTTGAACAAGCACACACCAACAGGTCTATTCCTTTGGCAGTTTTGCTCATCCCAGTGCGTGTTGCACAGAGCCTCAGTATCCTGTGCCATAAGACTGTATTACAAAATACTTTGAGTGCCTTTCCAAGCCATCTCCAGGCTGCACTCCTGGAGCCTCCTCTACCCACAAAGATGGGGTTAAATTCCTGACTATGGCCACAGCTGCAGGCTAAGGTAGGAATTCCTGAGGCTCACATAGTTGGTTTTCCTACAGTGAAGGTCAGAGGAGCTCAAAAAGGCAGAAACGTACTTTCTCCAAGTGTGATTTATTTTTTTGTACCTTCCCAAAACCAGATTTCTGCTGCTTGTAAAGCTAGCTAAAGAAGCTGCCTTCAACGAATGGCCTTTCCTCCTCACCCGTGGATGAGCTGTCCAAACAAGCACTTGGAAACCTCGGGAGTTGTATTAGGCAGTCCAATTCCTTCACACACCACTGCTCTGAGTGTGGCTCCAGGCAATTTCTGTTTTGAATACCTGATGGCTGTTTTCTTTTCCAAATCTTCTTTAGAAGAAATACTAATGATGAGGCCCTCAGTGACATGGTTTACTGGTGGTCTTGGCAGTGCTGGGGTAATGGGTGAATGTGATGATCTTAAAGGTCTTTTCCAACCTAGTTGATTCTATAATTCTAATTAGCCTCATCAGGAGTGACGAATGTGATGCTTCATCCTCTGCCACCGTATGTTCCTTGATTGAAAAATGACAAGCTGGTGGGTTTTGTCTTTCCTCCATGAAGAAGAAAAACTTGAGTGGGATTTGAAACCTGGTTTTGCTAAGAAAATCACTGGAAGTCAGAAAGGCATCCAGAACAACTGAGCCACCAGGGAGGGAACTGAAGTGAAATGGTTGTGATTTCAGCCTCCCTTCAGAAAGCAGCCACAGTGTCACCTTTCTGGGTGTGCTTTCTGGTTTTGGGTGTGAAAAGGATGAGGTGAAGCACTTTGCACAAGTCTTAATCAGACTCCGCTATAACACATATTCTGAGCTTGAAAACTGAGGCATCTGTGCTCACATTCAGTGAACTTGCTAGACATTTTGACATGTAGTTCAGTGTGAAAAGGATCTCCTACTGGCTCTCTTTCTTGAAAACTGATCTTACAAAACGATGAAAGGCCTCAAGTTCCATTAAGCTCAATGCATGTGCTCAGCTACCGGTAGAATTTTGTCCCTATGGAGTTCCTGACTGTCCTTGGTAACATGTCAAATCTCGTATTACCCCATTGATTCTTCACCAGGATCACAAGAATTACTGCTCCTTTAAATAAAATAGAGAAATTATTACTTTTTTCCTTGTGCTTCTAACAGGCTTCATAACAGAGTCACAGATTGGGGTGAGTGAAAAAGGACCACTGCTGGCCTCTGCTCAAATCACAGCCAGCAAGAGCAGGCTGCTCAGGGTCTCATCCAGATGAGGTTTGAATGTCTCCAGGGATGGAGATCCCACAGCCTCCCTGGACACCTGTTCCAGCGCTTCACCACATTCCTGATAATACTTTCTTCCTACTACCAAAGTCATAATCTCTTAGGCTTCAAATTGGCTCTGTTGCCTTTCATCCTTCTGCTGTACACCTCTCCAAAGAGTATGGTTCTGTCTTATCTAAATGCTCACAATTAATAGAATTTGGGTCACATAAGAAAGATGGGCAGAGTTACAGATTGCATATCTGCACTGAGACTTCAAATAGTATAACTGCAGGGGAATTAGGCTGAGCCATTGGTTCAGATGACTTTTAAGTGAGGAACAAAAACGTACAGAAATCAGGTTTGATCTGAGAGTCAGACATTGCTCGGAGCCTTGCACAGATCAAGCAATTCAGACCAGATCTGTTGCTAAGAAGAGCCAAAGGGAAACTCCTGTCCAAACAAGTTTCCAAATCAGTTGTCCAGTTTTCTTTTTCAAAAGCCTGTGAGTGCCCCAACACTTTGTGGTGGTGCCTCTGAGATGGCCCTTTGTCCTTCCAGCTGGATTTGATAAGTGATGTTAAGTACTGGTCCCTCAAGAATGCAGATCCCCTTGGAATTGGCTAATGTAGTGAGTCAAAGCCAGAGTAAAAGGCTGCAATTCTGTCAATGTTTTCAGACTTCAAGGTCAGCTCTGAATTTGGCTCCCTGCACTGGTCACCAAATACGGGATCATATGAGTAAAATCTGTGAAGCAGGAAACCTTAAAGAACTGTAAGTAAGGGGCCTTTTGGGAACTGTACTCTCAAGTGTCTGAAGAGCTTTAGTAAGTCTCTTCTGTTGAAGCTCACCTTTTGGGTGCTGGTGTCACCTTGATAGATAACCGTATAATACAAAGTTATGAATAAAATGTGTTGGGCACCAGGCTTAAGAATCCAACAAGGATCCAACAAGACATGTTAAGTGTATGTTTAACTCTAGACATGTAAGATCCATGCACACAAGGCTTGAATCAGGACTAGGGGGGGAGGAAAGCTTTGCTAGCTAGAGCAGCTCTGGGCTTAGTTTGCTTACCCAGCCTGTGCAGGTGGAAGCAACTATAGGGCTGCTTCGCACCCAGGTCCTCCCTGGCCAGGATGCTCTGACCTCCAAGTTGTCAAGCAGCCGAAATAAGCTGGTGTAAATCAAAGTGCTGCTATACATTTCTTTTCTCTCCTTCTTCCTCATAGTTTGTCCTGAGAAGTGTACACTGTCATATATTGGCCTGTTTTGATTCTTGGGGATGTGAATAGAAATATGACACATGATAACTAATTAAGACCATTCAACTAAACAGCATTTTCCTCTGGGAGAACCATGAGCATTCATGCCCTAGATAATTGACTTCAATATGCTTTCCCTTGGATAGGAAATGGAAGTTCCTTACTACGTTTCCTGCTGGGTTTGGTCACTCAATTCTTGATGTTAAAGGAGATAATGAAAGTGATGGTACCCCATTCACTCCTACAAACTTTTTGTTCAGTGGGGAGTCTGAGCATTTCATCCTATCTGCAGTAATGATAATGGATCTGTCTTAATAAGCAGCCACTGGGGTAAGGGTGCACATGACAACAAATTAGCAACTGCATGTGCAACCCTGGAAAGGGGAAGAGTGGGACTCCAGGATCTCTTCCAGAGGTCATTGATTTGTTCATTGTTTAATGAAATAGAGGATTTCTGGCCTCTGCCCTGCTCCCTGCAATGGGCTGATTCTGTTACAGACACTGTAAAAGAGGACCTCACTTTCCAAAAGCCGCTTTTGAAATGTAGCTATAGACCATGGAATAAGGCTGATATAGCAGAAGGGACACGACCTGAGGAAGCTGAGAATAGCAACGAGGCCTCTGCCAAAGCTGACTCTGGGTCAGGCAGGAATAACTCCTTTCAGATGGAGCAAAAGCTGGGATAAGGCAAAGCATCTGAAGACAAGATCTGGTGAGCAAACTTGGAGCCTTTCCCTCTGAGAGGTGCCAAGGCCAGTTTCTCTGCAGCAGCAACCGCTGCCAGCACATCAAGGCAGGCAGGAGCTGCTTGTCCTCTGCATCACCCCTCACAGCACTGGACCGTAGCCTGCGGTGTTGCGGGAAGTCAGGGCCATGCAAGCTCCCCGTAGGTAACTGAAAGCTGATTGTACCCTAAATTAGCTGCCATCACATGAACATGTGCTGAGCCCCATGAAGTGGGCTTGTGGTCTCAGCTCCCTCACTTCGGGGGTCTGCCTTAGCAAAGAGGTGGATTGGTTCCCCTCCTACTCCTACCAAGAGGTCAGTGTGCCCAGGAATAAGATGTATTGGTGGTAAAACTGGCTTTTACTGCCCTCATGCAGCTTTTCTCTGGGCAAAGAGAGGACTTCAGTTTCCAGGGCTGCTAACCCTCTGTAAAGTTCACTCAGTACCCAGAGAGATTGCTGAAGCTTTACTGAAAACTAACATCTTCCTCTGAAATGTGTTGCCTTTGGCTGGTCTGATGTATTTATCAAGCAGTCACTTTGATCATTGCTTCCTTTAATTTATGCCATACATTATCACTGTCCTGTGGGCTTTAGGTCCCTGATGTGCTTTATATATAGTTTGTCTACTAACACAGAGCAAACAAAGTTAGCCTGATTGTACCCGATTTGCTTTAATGGGTACTCAGTGTTGATGTTGTTCTCTGAGGTCGGACATCAGGACCCCTGTGTTCTGCTTCCAGCCTTCCTTCTCTGTGCAGTCTGTGGAAGTGGGATCTCGGGAATTAGAACCCTGCAAGGGACCTGAATTAGCGGTTGGATATTTTGCAGATATGTGAATATATCAGATACCCTTTTAAAAGTTCATTTTTAGTAAGACAAAGAAACAAACTATCCTTTAGGCAATGCCCTAACTCTCATTAGTCACAAAGGAAAACTCAGATTCTCTGTCAGGATTATGCAGTTTAAAGAAGACTGTCAAGATAAAATCCATACTGGGAGATATTTATTGACATGAACTTGTGTGATTGTATTAGGGCTGAGAAACACTTCAAAAAGCAAACTCAGATGAAATGGTCAGTGCTCCCCATTGTGGCATTTTGTACAAGCAGATCACTGAAACCAGCTGATTACAGAGGGGCTAGACTGGCTTTTTGCCACGTTACAACCCAGGCAGAAAATATGTAGCTCTTCTAAATGAGTGTAAGCAGTGCTGAGCTCTTGGCTAAACCCAGGGTCCTATGGACTGGGAGCATCTTGCAGTGTTTTGGCAACTGAGGAAAAAGAACATACGAAGTTTCAGGGACCAGACATGTTTGTGCCCGAAGGCAACTGAGAATGAGAGTGAGTCTGTAAGGAGATCGATGAGGATAGGTCTGTAACAGGAAACCTCCTCATCAAGAGGCAAGGGGGATGAGTTATGGGGTAGTGTAGCCTCCACTGTCACCACTCACTTGTGGCACTTAATGTATTACTGGAATTAGTCACATAATGGGTGCTCAGAGACCTGAAAAATCATCGTCTGCTCACCTGGGCAGAACTGCAGAGTCTCTGAACAAATGCAGGCTTGCCCTTTGCCTGACAAGAAGAGCTGGTGTGGGTACAAGCAAAGCAAAGTCTGTGTTCAGCTCATCTCAACTGTTTGTGTCTGTCCAAATCTGATGGGATCTGGGTTTTGGATTAATGACAGGGACTAGCTGGGTCTGTAACTTGACATGTTTCAGTTCCTTGTGCAGTTTCACTGCTTCAACAGAACCCAGGATGCTGTAAGAAATTGCTATTGCAAAATGGATTTGTTTCAGAGGCTGCGGGTACCTGTGAGAGGGGCCTATAGACCTGAAGAGCATGCACAGGACAGTGGAAGTGTCATTGCCTTCTGTAGCCCATTAGCACAATGCTACTGAGAGTGTCACAGGCTGCTCTGTCCCTTTCAGGCTCTTATTTTTTGCTTTCTTTTATTCATTTTCAAGGATCCAAGCTGGGAGCCATATCCAGGCTCTCTAAGTGGTCTCTTGTGCTGGACCCATATCCAGACTCTCTAAGTGGTATCTTGTGCAGGACCCATATCCAGACTCTCTAAGTGATATCTTATGCAGGAGCCATATCCAGGCTCTCTAAGTGGTATCTGGTGCTGGACCCACATCCAGACTCTCTAAGTGGTATCTTGTGCTGCCCAATGTGTGTTTTGGCAGCTGTGCAGGCACAGAGAATACTCAGGCTAGCTGGCACAGGTAGGGCAGGTATCTGCCATCCCAAGGGTGGTTATCTGCCATGGAGCCAAGAAGTGTGGTGCCTAGTGAGGAGCCACAGCTTGGTTTCAAGTCTACATGGAGGCAAGATGTATTTGTTTGGAGCTTTGTACGGGGTAACTGCCAGCCTTAACTGAGCTCGTTCTCCATAATGCTATAGCTTGGGACTGGCACACACAGATCTCAGAGCATGAACTTCCCAGCTCTCTCCCAGTTCCTCCTCCTGAACATTTCCAGTGTTGCAGCTGATGCTTAATTTCTTTGGCAGCAAAGGTTTTTACAAGTGGCATCCACACAGGCAGGATGCTTAACAGCCATGCTGCATCACATAGGGGAAAGATGGTGCTTGGGAACTCAGGTGGGGGAGAAAGCTTCTGGGCAGTGTCCACACAAAAAAAGTAGCAAGGGGTACTGTGTACATGAACTGTGCCTGCCTGACCAAATGGCTGTGGGATTAGTGCAGCATTTGGCAGAGCTGTGATCTGCTTTTTGCTTGGATGTGATTCCTTATTCTTGTTGGCAGGTAGCAGAAATCAAGAAGGGATCACAGCTGCCCACTTGGTGAGTGCTCATCCATCTCCAACTCACCAGACTGAGCATTCCAAAGGAAGGCCCTGCAGTGAGACTGCGGATCATCTCTTCCCCGTATTATGTCTCCTCATGACCATCATTAATTAGGTAGGGGCTTAATCTCCAAAGCTCAATGTTTTATGTCTCTTTTAACATTTGCACTTAGGAGAGCTCTAAATGAGTTCTTCCAGCATTACTTTGCCACAACATCTGCCTTTAGCTGTAGATGCTGTGGTTTAATTAACTTGCAGGAGACAAATTTCTTTTCACCCTTTTTAATTTCCCACTCTCTAATTTCATCAAATAGTCATTTGTGTCTCGGTTGCCACATGGGGACTATAAAACAGGGATAATGGCACAGTCTTCCCTATACGGGGATAATGTCAGAGGGAATAACCTCAGAGCCTGGCAAGCACCCAGATACCATGTTGAGCTCTGTGGCTGCACTCAGCTCCCTGCCACTGACTTCAGACTATGACCTTCCCCAGGCTCAGGATGTGTAAGTCACACCACCGCTTTGTTACCACTGTATTTACTGAAACAGTGCTGTCCAGTAAAACTCCCAGTCTGAGATGCTGCTTCTCCTCTACCACCCCCTCCTTCCTTGCCTCTTCCCACATGTATTTTCCCAGGCGTCTGGAAAGCTGAAAAAAACAGGTTTATTTAAAGAAGCTTTCTAAAGAATGGGGGAACCATCAGAGCTGCTTCCCCGAGAGCTCTGTAAGACAAAAACTGCTCTGTAAGACAAGAGCTGGTCTGTAAGACAAAATTGCTTGGGAGGTTTGAGAAGGAAGTCAGCTCTGCGCACCAAAACTTCACCTCTGCCCTGCAGGAACACTCAAAATTCAGCTTAAGAGATTGCATATGTAAGTTATCATCCAAGAGAGAGGAGCCATGGGATGGTATTAAGCTCTTCAAAGCATATTTTAGAACCCCCAGACAGGAAGATAAGCTCTCTGATTTACTCAGGGGAAAGAAAAGACAATATGACACTTGGTTAGATGTGGGGTGCATGATTTTGCGCCCCCTTCCCATTGGCACAGTCTCACTGATGTCAATGCTCGCTTGCATAAGCAAGGAAGACATAGCTGAGCCATAGCAGCTGTTGCCTGTAGCTTGTTGCCTAAATGCAAACAGGGTCATACCAGCCACCCTGATTAAGTGCAGCAGCATGAAAGAAGTGGATCATCCACATAGACAGGATAACCCAGCACTGAATGGGGTTTTGTTACAGTACTCTCAAGCTGACCAATATCAAAGGCAGATAATGTAAAGTCTCCCCCCAGGCAACAAATGCAGACTTGAGCAAGAACAGTTTTTACTCCTCTGCAGGCTATAAGCAATGTTCCATATATATGTCCAGCATTTTCTCACCCTTTATGAGATGCTCAGCAGGGTGGAAATCTTGTAGGAAGGCATCTCAAGATTGTCAGATATGGAGCCCAATGCAACACAGGCTGGAGAATTTAGCGCTCAGGGTACTGTCAGCACAATGTGAGGAGAAGCATTTAATCCTGTGACACTAAAGAGACATCTTATGGCTTCCTGGTACCAGGAATTTGATCCACTTCCCTCTGGCTTTTAGAGGACTCTAGTGCAAAATGGTCTAGAAAGGAAAAGACAGATTTCTGTGGTGTCCTGAAGTCACAAACCAGACATCTGAATGCCTGGCATTGAGTTTCGCATAATGAGAGTCTCAGAACCATCAGAGCTGGGTTTTCTTTGGTTGCTCTTTCCTTCTTTACTTGTTTTGGGGAGGGAAGGGCGTAACAGAAGAGGGCCTCTGGAGGGAGCATCCTAAAGGTGGGATCCCTGTATGACCACGACCCCAGAAACAGAGGCTTTAGGAAAAACACCAAATATCCTGACATTTTGGTTAGACCCTTTGGTTAGATCCGCTTCCTCACCCATGCTTCTGTCCGCAGCACAGTGAACTGTGGGAGCCCATGGTTGTATGTGTGATATGGATTTTTCCTGGCTCATTGTAAGCACCTGCAGCCAGTTTGGTATCTCAGAATCAGTATTTGGAGAGAAGCAAAACTTATCTCTTAGGCTTTTGATGCTGTAACCTATTATTTAGTGGGAGGGGTCCCTGCCCATGGCAGGGGGGGTTGGAACTAGATGATCTTAAGGTCCTTTCCAACCCTAACTATTCTGTGATTCTATGATTTCTACTCTGGTAAAAGAGGAAAAGCAAATCATTGGTCTTACATGTCCACACAGCACTTTGGGATCCCAAAAGTCAGCATGAATTGAGATGGGAATATTGTTAGAAAGGGATGTAGACAGCCTGCATGGGACCATCAAAACCTTTCTGTCTTTAGCTGCGCCTGCTCCTTCTGCAGCCTCTGGTAAAACCCAGCAGCCAAATACCAGAGATCTTGACATATGGAATTTACTTGAAGGGATGGTCCCTAAGGAAACTGGCCTTGCAGATGCTGCCAGAACAATCTCAGTTTGGTAACAAAACAAAGCATCCTCAGTGCTGTTTGTGTTACCAAGAGCCCTGCATGAGCACTAACTCACTGCTGTTGTCCCCCCCACCCCCAGCCTAGGAGTGGGGAAGGGATGTATTGTGATCCACGTATCACACCTGGGAAACAGTGTGGCAGAACAAGGCGGATCTGTTGAGATCCATAGATTTATGAAAGGGATTAACGTGGTTTGGCAGCTCCAACACCACAAATCAAGGGGACAGTTTGCCTACAGAGGAAATTGCATTGCAGTAAGAGGAATCATAACACTATCATTCTTGTTTGTGTAGACATCCCTGTTTCAAGGCAAAATTTACACTGTTTGTAACCATACAAAGTAATGCATTCTCAAAGTCAGATTGAAAAGGTGGAGGAACATCCAGAGCTTTGAGCTTGATCCTTTCACTGTGTGGTGTGTTTGAGCTCATTCATGCAGAAGAACCACCTACCCCTTTTAAAAGGAAAACCCACTAAACCGCATTTTGTATAGCATTAGTTTAGTGGTTTGAATTCTCAACCAAAAAAAAAAAAATAGGCTACATTTTGAACAACCATTTGTTACTGCCACTTTCTTTGCTCGTTTTCATGCAAAGAAAACAAGCCTGTAAGTCTCTGTGTATGGCTCTGTAGACTGCTCCTTGGTATCTCACAGGTCCCTGCTGGTCTCCAGGCTGCAGGTTGTGAAACAGTGCTTTAGTACTTAGACAGGGCTGCCTTTCCTTAGAAGTAAAAGTGGCCCCAGACAGAGCAGACACTAACAAGAAGCCATTTCTCTCTTGTTCAAACTCTATAAATAAATACCATATTAAAGAAAAAAAGAAAGAAAAAGAAAAGTATTTTCAGAGAAGCTGGACAAATTCTTGGAAGAAAAACTCCCCCAGGATGATGGCATGCAGGAAATCCCTGTGCCGCAAATCTCAGGAGGCTGGCAAACACTTGGAAGAGCAATTACTGCTTGCTTGGCCTTTCTTGTGTCAGCTCTTGGCAGAGGACCGCCTGGGAGAGGTGGGATCCGAGTTAAACAGGCTCAGGACAGAGTCGACTCTTCCTTGTGTGTAATTGGCTTTTCTCATGGAAAACCTCAGGATGGCCGCAGGATTGTTGAAATGATCAATGCAACTTTTTGCCTTCAGACTGGGCAGAGCCCCGGCAGGCAATGGATGAGGTGCAGCCACCTGCAGCTCTTGGTCACATCCTCTGGATCAGAGTCCTCTGGGGTCTTTCACTTTTCTCCAGCGTGGGACTGATCCACCTCCGACCCGCTGCGTCTGCTGCGAGAACTTCTGCAAGAGGTAACTAGAAATAGCGAAGGCTGCTGCAGAGAGCGCTCGTACCTGATGGTGTGCGCGCAGCACCACCTAGTGATTTACAGTGATTTAAGTTTCTTCCGCCTTCCCCAAGGATGCACCCAGTGCATCTTCCATCCCCGGCACACTGCTGGCCACAGGGGGTTGAAGGATTCCTTTGTTCATAGCAAACGTGTGACAGCCTGGGAAGTGGGAAGTGCAGGCTTAGAGGTGTGTTACGTGCCACCATCTAGGGCCACGTAGGTTTGCCGAGATGCTGGTGTGCAAGTCCAGTTGATACATGCGAGGTGTCTGAAGCCCACCCGGGACCAATTCCGGAATCATTATAAAACTAAGGACAAATGTCAAGGGATTGGAACAATTTCAGTGTTTCCTCTTCCTTTCTCCAGCGAAGCTGCGGAATCAATGCTCTCTGCTGATGCTAGAGCATATTGCCTCCCGTAAGAGCGAAAAAAGACAAGATAGAACTCATCCAAGAGCTGTTTCTTGCTTTCTCCAGCAACCATACTGTTATCCCAGGGTAACCGGAGGAAACTCCACCTTGAGTGAAATCGTGTGACCAGCAGCGGCTGAGGGGCCGCACGGATCCCCCAAGGTTTGGGCGCCCCGCTCTCGCCTGCAGGCTCCCTCAGGCCGGGGGGAGCCGACGCGAACCCGCGGCTGCTCCCCGTCTTACGGAGCCGCTGGACGCAGGGTCCCGCCTGTCCCCCCTAACCTCAACGCCGGGAGCTGCCGTCCGGCGGGTGCGAGGCCACCGGGCACGGACCACTCAGCGCAAGGGCGGTCGGGCGGTAGGACCGCGCGCAGACAGACGCTGGGGCGCCACGTGACGCGCCGCCGTTCCCACCCCCCATTGATACCCCGTACCAAACCGGATCGTTCCAGGCGGCGCGAGGTGCGCCGAATCGATCTGCCGAGCTGCAGATCCGGCGGGGCACTGCGGCGGCGGGGCGCGCTCGGCGCTCGGCTAGTTCCCCTCGCGGGCGGGCGGAGGTTGGCGGGAGGGGTATCGCGGCGCGGTGCTGTGCTGTGCGGAGCGAGCAGCGATGGCGGAGCCCGCGGAGAAGCTGTACCGGGCTGAGTATGCCAAGAGCGGCCGCGCCTCATGCAAGAAGTGCGGCGAGAGCATCGCCAAGGACTCGCTGCGCCTCGCCCTCATGGTGCAGGTACCGCGCGGCAGGGCCTGCGCCGCGGGGAGGTGAAGCGCGGCGGAGGGGCGGCCCGCTCACGGCGCTCTTTGTTGGCAGAGGGAAAGGCGAACCGAGGGTCTCGGTGGGTCCGTGCCCCGGGGAGCGCTGCGGGATGCGCATGTGGGGAGGAGAAACCGAGCCCGACACGCGGGGACGGCGCCGTGCTGCCACCTCGGTTTCCGCTTGAAGCGGGGAAGGGCTGCCGGCAGCGTGATGCGGTTGTACAGCGCACGGAGCGGGGCTGTGCTGCAGTTGGCAGTCTGAGAGCGAAGGCATGTTTTGCTGTCAGCCGTCCGCGGGTTATTTTGGCTTTTGGGGACGAGACTGGTGCGGTTTCCTCTCAAAACGAAAGGGCTCCGTCTGGGCTGGGAGCCCTGCACGGAGCTGTGCTGCCGATTTGGCCGGCCTGAAATCGCATCCTGCGGAGCGAGATGGGGAGGGAATCGGTGTCTCTGCAGCGGAGGCAAGCTTCGCTTCTCTGGGGGATGGATGGACGGATGAATGGATGCGCGGAGGAGTGAAGCGCAGCCTCCCTTGCCGTTCCCAGTCGGGTGACCCTCGGCCTCTGCTTGGCGAGGGAGATGAAGGAGCTCTTGCAGCATTCGGGTGGTGCAGAGGCACAGCGGGCTGAATCTGGTGTGTGTCGCAGTGTCTGGTGGAAGATAAACGATGCCTATACGTGTATTTATGGAGAACTAGCGAGGAGATGGGGTGCGGACGCTGGATCGAAGCCCTGCAGATGAGCTCCCTGGCTCCCATCGCTTGAGAAGCAGAGGCTGAGACCAGCGACCGAGAGTGGCTTGTGCCCCCGGGGGAGGCCGCGCTTGGAGATGAAGGGCTCAGTTGGCACTTGCCTGAGCTGCCCGAGTTGGAGGCAGGCACTGATTCCCCAGGGAGGAAATCCCTTCCTGTGCTTTTGTTCCCCAAAGCCTGCGTCCCTTGGGAAGGATGTGGAAGTGTGCGGTGCGGAGCTGCAGTGTTTGCTCACACGTGTTCCTGATGCCTTTTGTTTCTCCTGCTGCACTCTGGAAGTGTCCTATCTCGTCCCCACCTCCCACTGCTGCTTCTCTGGTTCCCTCACATTTGTTATCTCTTCCTGTTTTCCCCATTAAGTTTAGGTGCCGTGGCTTTTCCTCAGCCTGCCAGAGCGTAGCATGCCTTAGTTCATGGAGTGTGGTTTCATAGGGTTAGCTTTATTGAGTGATCTCCTGGGGGCTGCTGAGGCTGTGCCATCCATCACAGAGCCACTGCCTTTTGGCCAGCCATCTCCCCAGAGCTGCTGATCTTGCACCAACCACCTATAATTTACTTCTGCAAAGGGCTTCTTCTTCCCACTGCCAGTTCTTGTGCTGGCAGAGCGCTTTTCGCACCCTGCTGCTGAGCATCCGCCTCAGAGGCCCAGATTTCACTAGGGCACACATCCCCCTTGTTTCCTCTTGGGGAAATCCCATGCAGAACAGCCTCTGCACTGCCTTCAGTGCACTGAGGTCTGCAAATCATGCATAAGAAATTAAAGGGGTGCCCAGACAGTAGTTATCTGAGTGGCATTTCTATTATAGCCACCCTTTTGTTTTGATTCCTCAAGTGAAGAGCTCTGAATGGCAGTGGGATGCTCAGTGTTCGCACTAGGCCCTGCAGGAGCAGCACAGCTTCCACTTTTGCTTCCAGCTGGAACTGAGCAGTGTCTGTTATCTGCAGGTGCAATGTGAAAGTGAATCTCTCCTTCTTCCATAGTTTGTTTAGGAAACTATAGTCTGGAGATAGGTGAGCTGGGCGAAGTTGTGTAAACAAGCTCTAGGTTTCATTTCTCATACAGAGAAAGACCTACTCCCTGCTTGCATGGTTGAGCCATGTCTTTCCCCTTCCACGACCTGCAGTGTCTTGTGCCCCCAAAGCCTTGCCCAGGGACAGAGCCATGTGGTACTCCAGAACTTCAAACATGAGCCCAGAGCTCCAACTTTCAGTGCCAGAGCTGCCTGTGACATCCAGATGCACTGAGAGCTGCTGTGGTGCTCTGAGGGTAACCGGTAATCCTGGCTTGTGGGAAGAGTCCATCTACAAATGCTAATGTCCTCTTACGGTTTTGGTTGATGGTCAGTTGTAATTGGGGCTCCCAGCTCTTCTAGTCACACGCTGTGGTTTTCAGAACCCTGTCCTCATTCTTCCTGCTTATACATGCTGGTTTTTTCAGCTTGGAGATCTCCCTCCTGTTGGTGGGTGATATGTAGAACACTTTCCTAGGTCATTAATTCTATATCGTTGCTAATAATAATTACACAGCACTCAGTATTATTAGTACAGCAGTTGTTTGTGTGGTACTTGGAGCCAAACCACTGCACGGTTGTTTTGTCTGATGGGTCACCAGTGTGAGCGATGCCAGGTTGGTACTTAGTGTGTGTGAGGCAAGAGCAAGTGGGCACTTCCACTATGAGGCTGGTGCAAGGCAGGGTGCTCTGGACCTGCGTTTTGGGAAGCATTTGGGTGGTGCTGCAGTCCTGATCCAGGACTCTTGGGCTCTGGTGTTTCCCTGAAGTTTTGCCTTTGGCTCCTGCAGCTCCGTCAGGAATTTTTCCAGGCCACAGTCCTTGGAGCTGCTCTTCCTGTCTTGTGCTGGGTGACAGGCTGTAGGGTACGGACCCTATCACCTTGCTGGAGAAGTGGCTCTCAAGGGGATGGTGTGGTGCACTCAGAGGTCCTGCAGAGCATGGCCAGCAGCCTCAGAGGAGGTTGTAGCAGCTGAGCCACGTGCTGTGACTCATGTTACTTTTCCCATAACCTCTGTTTTGCTTTGCTCGTGCCTGCAGATGGTCTGATTCTCATAGAGAAGAAACCCGTCCTTGTCTGCTCATGGTTGGTATGGCCATGCTGAGGCTATGACCTTTCTGTTTTGAGTTAAACCGATGGACTAAGCAGCAGGGTGATGAACTGGTTAAGCTAGGTAAATGCTTCATCCATGTCTATCCCATCTGGGATCTCTCCAGCAGCTTGTCTGTCATAGTAGATTTTCTTCTTAGACTTTGTCCAAAATAGCATCAATCTCCTAAAAAAATAATATATATACATAAATCACTTTACTCGGTCTTTTTTATCTTGCTTTGTTTTCCCCTCCTTGATCCTGTCTCGTTGCTTCATCCTGCCATCATGTACTTTCTTCCTAGTCTCCCATGTTTGATGGCAAAGTCCCTCACTGGCACCACTACAGCTGCTTCTGGAAGCGGGCTCGAATCGTGTCCCATGCAGACATTGACGGCTTCCCGGAGCTCCGGTGGGAAGATCAAGAGAAAATCAAGAAAGCCATTGAGACTGGAGGCCCTGGAGGAGGTAAGCAGAGGTCTGCTGGTGTTTGGAGGTTCAGCTGGAGCCTTGCTCCCTCTTCTTAAGCTGTTGTTGTGGTTATTTGATTGCTGTGTCCTCTTCAGCAAGTGATGTTGGAAGAGTTGAAGTGGTGTCTCTGCACTCCAGGGCTAGGACACTGGCAGTATCATGTCGAATCAATGAGGGAAAAAGCCACATCAGTTGGCAGATGTATTGCCAAATATTTCTTGTTATCATGATTGGCATTTTGTTCTCAGTTCTTTAACAAATGCCATTATAAGTATGTTGTTTTAGTGGTACCTTCCCTGCAGGGTATGGTTCCAGTGGCACTTTGAATTTGTTACACATGGCCTGGTGAGTCAGGGGAGCAAGTGGGAAGATTTAAGTACAGACCAGACTAAACTCACTGTGTCTCAGTTGTAGATTGAAGTTTGCCTGTTGAAATGTAGAAATGCAGAAGGAAACTGGTGGTGGGAAGAGGAGTTTTGCTTTGAAGCAGAGCTATTTGTGACTCCCATTACAGTCAGGTCTTCAGTAAGATCTCACTTTACACTACTTTCAGGAAAGAAGTAGAAAGGTTCAGCTCTGTATACCCTTGAAAGTCTTTTAAAATCACTAACTAAGCAATCCTGTACAGTTGCTACTTGGCTGTTTTGAAAAAGTCTTTCTATTATAAAAGCACTTTTGAATATGGAATGCTTACCTTGCTCTGTGTTCACATTCTTGACAGATGAGTTGAGGGAACACAGGTTTATTAATCCGGAGTGCTAACAAGCTGGGACACAGAATAAGAAAATAAGGGAATGCCTTTTAAAGCTGAACTCTGTATTTGCTTTGTTCTCCAGGAAAAGGAGGGGAACAGGAAGGAGGTGGCAAAGCTGACAAGAGCCTAAATGACTTTGCTGCAGAGTATGCCAAGTCTAACAGAAGCACTTGCAAAGGCTGTGAACAGAAAATAGAAAAGGTAAAAAGACCTTTCTTCTCCATCTCTTGTCTTTTCTCCCACCATTTCCATTTCAAAGCATGACTTTCATAATTGGTTCCTGTCTCTCCTGCATATGGAAAGCACTTGCAGAGCTACATTTCTGTGTCTGAGGAGCAGCTGTATCCTGGACAGCTGACAGTAAAGGCATCCCTCAGGTGCTGTAGCCTGGCTTCAAACCCACCCATGCTTCCTTTCACTTGGGTCTTCGAGCAGGCTGGAGCACTGCTCACCAGCATTTCCATGGCAAGAGAGCTGCTGCTGACTGCAGTTCTTTGTGCTTGTTGCAGCACTGCAAAGGTGTTGGCCTCCTCCTTAGCCAGACCAACTGTGTTTGTGTGCAGCATATCCATATTAACTCCAGGAAAGCAGACAAAAACAGTGGTGTAGCCCTGTAGTTGACATATGTCTTGGTGCTCTACTTTTAAAGACAGTTGGCAAAATTAAATTGTGAGCCTATGAATAGACTTGTTGGGTAGAGTTGGTAAAGACCAAACACCAGTGCTGGTATGCTTGTGTCTGCAGAAACATTGCTGACTTGTGTAGACATTTCTTTGTGGGAGCATGAAGTATTGCAGCACCCAATAGCTACTCATGGGGCATCTGAAAAGTAATTTGCAGTAAGATGGGGTGAGACTGTATCAGTGCTGGTGCTTGAGAGGTAGGGACTTAATGTTTCAGAGGTGCCTGCATGGGTTTGGTTATGTGAGTTTTGCTTTGTCAGGCTTACTGGGAGTTGCAATAGACTACAGGGTTATCCTTTTTGAACAGAAAACTGTCTAAAAAGCTGTGTGTTCAACCTACAAAGATTGTTGAAGCAAGTAGAGGAACTGTGGTCAAAGGGCTTGAGCAAAAGTTGCAGGCTTTGATAGAGGAACTTGCTATTTTACAGGTGTTTAGGAAGCATCATGTTGGGAACTTCTTAACACCCAGCTCCTTCCAGAGTGGCCTAACAATTTCTCTTGTGTTGCTTTAACCTCCATCAGGGCCAGATCCGGATTTCCAAGAAGATGGTGCATCCTGAAAAGCCGCAGTTGGGAATGATCGATAACTGGTACCACCCAGACTGCTTTGTGAGCCGCCGAGCCGAGCTGGGCTTCCTCCCGGTGTATGGGGCCACCCAGCTCCTGGGCTTCAGCATCTTGAAAGCTGAAGATAAAGAAACTCTGAAGAAGCAGCTCCCAGCTACCAAGAGTGAAGGGTATGTGGGCAGTGCAAGGACTTGCACAGTGGAGAGGAGCCATTGATTGCCTTCAGATACATCCATGACAAATGTTTTGTTACACTACTGTTTCTGTTAGGATATTGGTTGTAGGAGGATTTGGTCCTTCCTGTGACCTTAGGCAGATGACAGCAGACAAATTCCCCATCCCTGGGAGTGTGCAGTCCTCTTGCCTGCTGTGATTGCCTTGAGAAAATGCACAGACCAGCAGCTGTGCCTTGGAAGGCTAATGTAGGGCTTTCAGCCATAAAACAATGCATGCTTAATACAAATGGATATGGGGCTCTGTGCCTCCTTGCATGATGCTGTTATCAGTGATGGTTTCTCGTCTCTAATCACTTGGTTTAGAATTGATTTGACATATCTTATTTATGAGCTGCTGATCTGTGACAGGCACTGAATCTGATAATGGTTTACTGACCAAGGGGTGCATACACTTGGATGCTTTTGTTTGCTGAATCCTTTGTGGTATGCCTGAAATTTCTTTGTCTTGCATTGAAATTCTTAGTGGAGGCTCTTGACAGGACTTGTACTGACAGAGAAGAGCTTCCAGGTGACTTGCTAGCTTTGGTCAATTCTTCTGTATTAATGAAAGGTTTTGTTACTTGTTTTTTGCTGTGATGTTGCCTGGAGTCATGATTCATAACATAAGCCAGTGTTGCATTGTCCCCATGGAGAAGGAATGTTAGGTGGGTTTTGGGTCCTACAAATAGGAAAGACGTTGTCATTGTAGTACATTGGGCTTCTCCATGTACCTTGTAGACTGAATTCAGCTTTATGTGAAACAGTCCAGTGAGACTGATGTCAGGTGCTGAGAAGCCATAACCACATCAAATCTGTGCAGTGTTTGTCAGTATTGATCCTCCAAATACGTGCCAGATGGTAGTTGTGTACTGTGCAGAGCCTTGTGTGTATCAATTGTATCTTCAGCCATAGGTAACAGGGCACAGTGCACATCAACTGATCTATGTGTTGCTAAGAGGCTGCAGCTTCCACCCCTCGTTCTTGGTTGGGAAACAGTTGCTCCAGAACATTCTGCAGTGGTGTGCGTGCTGTGGGGAGGGTCCTGCAGTGCTGCAGGAGCTGATCAGGTTCTACACTTCAACCTTGTGAGGCTGAGGCAAGCTGGCTGCATCTGCCTGGCAGCCTGCTGCTGTCTTTCCAAACAGCCATTTTACCTCAGGGTCTGTTGCAGCATGTAAGTCCAAGTACAGGGTTTAAATGCACTTGCAGCTTTTCGAGCAGTCCTTTGCTCTTTGTGCCAATGTGCGTGTTCTGCTTTGTCCTAGAACAGTGTGAGAGTTTAATAGGGTTATTTGTAGTTTTTTCCCATGTCTTCAACAAAGCTCTAGGGATTTGACTGTGCTTGTGTTTCTCTTGTCTGCTCTGACTCTCCCTTTCTGGGCCACTTCTGGGATGCTCTGCAGAACGCAAAGGCATTTGTAACGACAGGGCACAGGCCACAGCGTGGTTTGCCAAGTCACTGTGTAAATAAAAGCCTAG
Source organism: Psilopsiagon aurifrons (assembly GCA_025447955.1). Classification (NCBI taxonomy): domain Eukaryota; kingdom Metazoa; phylum Chordata; class Aves; order Psittaciformes; family Psittacidae; genus Psilopsiagon; species Psilopsiagon aurifrons. The sequence continues at coordinate 58,650 of JAOEHY010001236.1, forward strand.
AAGTGCAATGGAAAAAAGTTCAGCATGGTGATGTATGGTGGTTGAACCAGGACCTAAAGCCAGAAAAGCAGCGGGACGTCTCATCTTTCCTGCTTTCTAAGCACTGCATGAACAAGCCCCTCAACCGTGAAGGTGCTGGCTGGCTCCTACGCTCCACTACTTTTCTTCTGCTGCTTGGGCTGTGTGTTTTTGCCAAGGGTATTGAGGGTCAGTTGGAAAAATAGTTGTTAGAAAACTGAGAGTGCAGAAAACAGAATTAGTGGAGAGGGGTGCTGTGCTTCCTACCTGGTGATTGTCTGCCAAGAAAGCACAGCAGTTCTGGAGAAGATGAAAGAAAAACACCCCAGAAGACTGAATGAGATGCAGTTACCTCAGATAAGTCATCTCATGCATTCAGTCAGATAATGACAGAAATGATGTTAAGGGATTTGTTGCAGCTGAGATGCTCAAAGTGATCTTTAAAGATGTTTCTAATTCTGCTGCTTCCAGATTGTATCATGATGACTCAGGTGTCTCTGCGATTCATGGAATCATAGAATAGTTAGGGCTGGAAAGGATCTTAAGATCATTCAGTTCCAACCCCCTGCCATGGGCAGGGACACCTCCCACTAAACCATATCACCCAAGGCTATGTCCAATCTGGCCTTGAACACCGCCCGGGATGGAGCATTCACAGCTTCCCTGGGCAACCATGTGTCACATCCAGGTTCGTGTGCTGCTTCTACGTGTCTAGCCAGTACTCTTGAGGAGGAGCTCAGGCTTTGGGACTGCCCTGTCTGTAAGGGTGGCAGTGTGACATGCCTATTGCAGATGAGAGAAGTGAGGTGCTGGGTAGGGCTACCACGAATAACTTGGAAACCCCCTTCGCTCTGAAGGGCAAAATGGGAAGGTTTCCTGCAAGGATCCTGTCTCCTTTCCTTGGTCATCTCTAGGTGAAACATGCTGACCTGCCCCTGGACTATGGGCTGTTGTGCCCAAGCACTAGCACTTTCGAGCTTGAGGAAGGAGGATCTTGTGTCCTTGCCAGTAGCATCTCTGTGGAAAGAGTGCCTGTTTGCTGATGTAGGGAATGAAGTAGCAGCTTGCGGGTTCCATTTGACTGTGCTTCTTCATTATGGCATGTGGCATTGCATGCGCCTTCCTGTATTTTCTGCCTCTTTTGTTCAAGTGGAATTACTGCCCAAGACAGGAGCAAAGTGTCATTTGGATATATGTCATGCAGCATCTGATTAACTGCAGAGGTTTCCTGTGAGGCTGCATACTCACCAGCAGCCTGGCTGTGTGTTACAAGGACGAGGAGAAAAGGGGAGTTCTTGTTCCTCCCTGTGTTGGCTGCTTGCTTTATCCACCATCGTTGTGGCTGTCCTTTCCAGCCATCATTTTCACTGTAGGGAGATCAACATGATGTTAAGGAAGGGCCAGGCTAGAGAGGGATAGTTACTTCTCTCTTCATGTTCTCAAAAGTTGGAATAAATCTTGCAGTTGTGTATCCTCTATGAGCGTTTTGTTGGCTGGGAAGTACCAAGCAAGCTGTTGGGCTGTACCTTTTGAATGTGGGAATACTGTCACTTCCCCAGCCAGAGAAAGGGTGTACACAGTAGCACCCAGCTCCTGGTGTTTGATCTCAAGGACAGATGAAATTGTGTGTGTCAGTGAGTGTGTGTTTTGTAGATTGCTCTAAAACATGCTGGTCTGGGGGAAATTCATCTTCATTTGAGTTGAATTCAGCTTTGCTGTTCCCTTCTCCGCGCTGTATAAAATTGATTAGTGTTTGCTTTAAGCCTTGGGCACAGCCAGGGACAAAAGAGAAGGGTTTATGCCTCTGTGCAAGCAGGATGATCCTTCCTGCTCTGCAGTTTGTTCAAGTGGCTGGAACAGGTACAGTAATCCCTGTGTCCAGGAGAGCGACCCGCTGTCCCCTTGGCTCTAAGGGAAAGCTGCCAGAAGCGCAAGTCCCTGCTGGAATTTGGCTGCGTTCCCTGGGGCCCCTCTGCAGAGTGATCGCCTTCCAGAGGCTCGTGTGCTGGCTCTCCTTCTGGAGGCTGGGAGACAAGTTACGGCACAGGAGCGGGCGCTGGCAGCCTGCGCCTGCCGAGGGAGAGGCACCGCAGATGCACAGTGGTTGGGCACCCACCCCAAGTACTCAGGTTATTACCTGTGGCTTGGGAAGGTGCTGCAGAGCACTTTGCTTCCAGGCTGGTGTGTTCTTCCCAGATTGGGTTGTGTACCCATGACTCTTAAAACGTAGAAGTCATTACCCTTGAGGCAGGGCTCAATGGATGCTCCGGTCTTGCCCTTGTAGGGGCTGCAGCTGGGGAGCAGAGTGGACTTGCTTGGCATGGATGCTTTTGAAGACATGACTGTGTGCATGCTGTGTCCAGTCCTGCGAAGCTGGTTCCTGCTTGCCTGTTTGAGAGCACAAGCAATGCTGGTAGGGTAGTGTGGCTGTTGTGTCCTTGGAGTGCACCTTAGTCTGATGGACAGGTGGTGACCACCTCAGATAAAATGAGAACTTATCCCAGTCTTAGGGCAAGGACTGTTACTAGAACTTGCAGGTCTCTCAGGCGTGAGTGTCTGGGGGAAGAGGACTTTTTGACATCCTCCTGCAGCTTTTTATCTAGTAAACCGTCATACAGGGTTTGCTAACAGTAGCAAAGACTAGAAAGTGAAGCGTTTAAAACTGTAAGCAGAGAGCAATTGAGAATGTCAACTTTATGGCTTATCCATAAGCCACAGCTTATAAAGTTAAGACCGATGCTTTCTTAAGAGGAAACCTGGCTGATGTTTCAAAATGACAGCAGCTCTGTTGAAGTGTGAGATCCAAGCTATGTTCATGCTCTGCCTCCAGTGACAGGTCCATCCTGCCTCAGGTGGCGCAAAACTTCCCATTATCCCCTCCTGAGGGGAGCACACATTGATGTGATTTATTGATATTGATGCATCTTGAAGCCAGGCAGACCAAGGGGATGGACTTTGGGAATATAAATGATCTTCCTCTGAGGTCTCTTGTCATTCTAAAGTCTGCCAAAATCCCCCAGTTTTCATTTGGCTTTGTCATGGGTTCAGCAGGAGCAGTCATTTTTCCCCTTCTTAGTAGTTGGTGCAGCGCTGTGGTTTTGACTTTCAGCCTGAGAACAGCGCTGATAACACCAATGTTTTTAGTTATGGCTTAGTGATGTTTGGTCTGGCCAAGGACTTTTGGA